>VXBO01012527.1:149179-199701 GCA_013400135.1 Rhinoptilus africanus
TTTCTTCCTGTATGTCCTGAAATAAGAAATCTGCCCCCAAGCCTATACAACCAAAGCCGCCCTCTGCAACTTCTTTCTCATTTACTTTCCCCGCTGGGCTTTATCAACTTGGCACCTTGATCCCTCCTTTAAGCCTTCCGCAGTAACAGGTAGATACCTCCCAGGAACTTCCTCAGCTCAACTAATTTTCATAACTTCTAGGATTAAAAATACATATGTAAGAAAGAAGGGGAAAAAAAAAATAGGTCCAAAAAATTTCCAAAATACAGCACAGAATCATTCAGATATTAACTGAAATATAAGCAAATAAATGTGTCCAATTGACCCGAGTGTCTGGTTGGTTACACAACCTTCAAAACAAAGGACTGGGCTGAGGATTTCAATGTGTTTGTCTCTCTGAGTCATAAGTGTATCAGGCTCCCTGAGAAAGGCCAGCCAAAGGAGATCACTCTCTGTCTTCCTTTCTGCTTCATTCCATTGTCCATAAACAATTCCCGTACATGTTCTTAAATGGTACAAAATAACAGGAATTGGATCTGGTTCACAGGGAGCACACCAGTGTCCCATAATCCTCACTGCTGCCTCACTCCTGTCAAGTTCATTATCTCAGCATGGCTGTTCTGCTGCATTCTGTTTCTATTTCTATGACTTTTTTTCTTTTTTTCCCTAAATCACTTGTTGCATTGGTCCAGATATTTGGGAAATACCAGATTATTTTAAAAATATATAATTTTATATATATATTTAAANTGCTGAAAATTATTTGATCACAAAGATTAGCTGAAATTACCCCTCCTTACTTCCAACTTCTAGGTCTCACTAAGAGAAACTAGAAATACCATTATTTATTAAATGCCCAAGTATTATTCATTTTCTACACTAGCTATACTTGTGGGGTTTAGTAACAAAGAGACTAAAAAGATCCACATTGCAATCTGCCTGCAGTTCAAAAATTTGGCATGAATGTGTAAGCTGGAAACATGTCAGTGTGGTACATCTGTATGTGTTCATCTGTAGGTGAAAAAACAAAGGCTGTCAGACAAGTAGAGAGATAAGCAGTTGAGAACATAATCTGTACATGGTTTTAACTAGATTTGACACCGGTTCTTAGGCTGTAAATTACTTTATGTTATTTTTATGTTATTTTATGTTATTATTGCATGTACATGAGTTATTTGCTTGGTGATCAGCCTTTTTTTTTTTATTTGGAAATGTGCAATATGAGGTTAGAGTAATTTTTGTGAAAGAGTCTGTCTTTCTTGATTAAAATCCTTGCTTATCGAAACTTTTCTCACTGGTCTTAGCCACTGACCATGCTTGGTCTGGAATCTCTGCCTGATGTGCCTTAAATGTTGGAAGAGGCTAAAAAGAATCCAGCAAAGCTGCGTTCTCCATTTCTGCCCTGAAAAAAATAAGAAGCATGTAGTCTCATTACGGTGCTTACACTGTATGAGGCCAACAAAATGTTTCCCTCGTCAACCCCTCTCCCAAAAGCACAGCCAGTCTCATTTTGTGCAAATGCTGCCATCAACAGCAGAGTGTTCCTGGCTGTGCCCATGCCTCCTGCGGGACTTATGGCAAGGCTCTCCTTTCCTTTCCATCTTATCACGTGCTGGAACTCACACCTGGGCAGTGGGTTTCCTGCAGAAAATGAAATACCTATTTCCCAGACACTCTGTTGTAAAGCCAACCAGGACAAGACTCAGATCTCAGTGCTGCCTGGGGAATGCAACTCCACTCATCCGCAGCCCCAGTTAAGGTAGGAGGAGGCGCTCTTTACTGTATCCCCCAAACCAAAATAGATGCCACGTCCAACTTTTAGGATCAGTGCTCCTTCATGACATGAGGTTGGAACGGAGAGGGCAATTGCATCCTTTTCCCAGCTTCATTGCAGGCATTGCAGGGCTGAGGTGTCTGTGGGTCTTGCAATCCAGTGGAATAATTCCTTAAGCCAGTGTTGAAAGTGGGGCTTGTTCACTGTATTTCTATACAGCAAGTAACGCAGCCTGTCAACAGGTAACAGTGCTGTTCAGTGTCTTAGAGATTTCCTTAAGCTACTTAGTTTGTACCAACTCTCCCTGAGCTGCAGCAGCAGCCTCTGCTGCATTTACAACGTACGCTTTCACTCCCTACTGCAGGCGCAGAAATCACAACAGAAGGACACACACATCCATCTGCCCTGTATAAATAATTCCCAAGTTCAGACGCAAGTCTTGACTACAGAGATCTTTGTTCCCTGAGTTCAGCTCTACTTCCACTTCCACAGAGCATTTTCTGGTGGAGGAAAGTTATCACGCCAACCCCTTTGGATTTATTTTTATTACAGCTTATGCAGAGCTACTGATCTGTCAGGCTTCCCTCTTCTGAGGAGAGAATAGGAATGGCACATACTCGTAGTTCTTACAGCAATGGACCCTGAGCAGCAAAAGCTAGACCAGAAATAACTCTTGCTTTCTAGCAAGAGTCTCAGGGATGGACATGCAAGCTGAATCATTAGTTTCCATTTTTCTTTCTGACTCCACAGCAAAAAGAAAAGTAGAAGCCTTCATCACATACGTATGCAATGAGACCAGAGGTCAGCACTGACACTTGATGTGGTTTCAAAACTGCGGAAGCAGTCCCCCAAGGCCTGTCCTACTTGGCAGGCAATATTTTTTTCCTGCATGAAATAAAACCAGATACAAACCTGCTATTTCTACATGGTGCAAAGGAGAAACAGTGCACCACATGGTTCATTATTTGGGGTTGATCGAGATCCACCCACCTGGAGTCCTGACCAGCCTTCAGGTGGGTTTTTCCCCCTTGCTGACTCGAAAAAAAGAAACATCATAAATCTCTCCTGAAACAGTCTTCTGACAGGATTTCCAATCCATTCATGCGAACTTTAGTAGTCAGATGAGCATTCAACTTTATATCTTCCAAATCATGGAGTCCTGCCCCACCACACTGTCATCCAGCATTGCTAATTCTATGGTTACACCGAATTACCTACACTACAATGGAGGTATCTGCAGGTGGAGCTGTAAATGTCAGTTTTCAATGGGAAACAATAGAAACTTCTCACTCCAAGCAATATGCAAATAAAAATGACTGTTTTCCACAAGCTTTCTTGAAGGATTTACAACTGGTTTGAATTCTTTTCAGCTTTTAATTTCAGTAAATATTTCTCCTGTTTATAAAGCAGAAAATATTTTTGATTCATTTTCCAGTAAACTCTAGTTTCAAATATGTTATTAGGATGGAATTAGGCAGTAGAAAAGAAATGTGCACTGTGCCCATTTTGGAAATGCAAAATGATACAATAAAAAAATAAAAAATAAAAAAAGATAAAAATAATCAATTTTTATAATATGGAGCATTTGGATAATTATCAAAGAGAGACTACTATATCACCATAGTTGACAGAAGACACTAAACGTTCTGAGCAGCTTCTAGGTCTTCAAATACTTTCTTTAGTGGCAGAATAGTTTTAGAGAATGGATTAAAAAGGTGCATCCCAAATTCACCAAGAAAGCAAATATGAACAACACAGTCCTCTTCAGATTACTCCAACCTCTTCAGCAATATGTAGGACAGAAAGGATCTTGTGCAGATCTCAGAGTCTTTGGCATGTTCCCTAATAGCTTTCTACACTAGATGCACTCACATCACCCAAGGTTGAGGAGTTTCAGGACACAGAAACTTCCAGCTTTGCTATTTTCCTGGAAAACACAAACTTCTATTTGCACTTTTACCAAAGATGAACAAACAAAAGAAATTGCATCTTGCACCGAACTGAAAACAATCCATGACCTCTGCCTGAGTTTCGTTAGCCTCATCTGCTTTGTGTCTTGCAAATCTTATGAAGTCTTCTTGATTCTGAGCATGTGGCAGATATCCAGGGTGCCTCTCATCCCAGAACACCCAGTTATGTGCTCTGAAGGATCAGACAATGGCAATAACGATATTGCCTCACCCTTCAGGGAACAGCACAAACATGCCCTTCTAGGATTCCCCTTGCAGAAGATGCAGCTTGACATTCCTGGTGCATATGTTTTGCCAGGGAGACAGAGGTATCTAAAGAAATAAATCAAAGTTTGGATTTTTCACAAATATTTTTTAAAAAAACAATAATTATATTTTGAGTGCAAAGGGAAAGATCATAGATTCATAGAATCATAGAATCAATCATAGAATAATAGAATGTGTTGGGTTGGAAGGGACCTTTAAAGGTCATCTAGTCCAACACCCCTGCAGTAAGCAGGGACACCTTCAAGTAGATCAGATTGCTCAAAGCCTCATCAAGCCTGATATGTTTCCCGTGTTGTCCCCAAAAGAGAACTTAAAACGCTAAACACTGCTCTGGTATCTGAGTGATGTCAGACTAGAAGAGGCTGGTGATAAAATTAGAGTAACTTCAGAGACCTGCCTTATCAACAGCAGAGGAGATATAACAGGGATAAGGGACTCCTTCTCCCATTAAGGCAGGAAGAGAAGGGAAAAAAAGAAACTGCTAATTGCTGAATCTTGGGAACCTGTTATTTTTATATAAATTCTGTAAAAATTTTTTTTTGAAATGTAAACACAGGCAATGAAAGCAAGTCAACATATGCCCTCATCTCTAAGTAAGCTCTGATCAATCAGTAAGGACAGAACACAGGTGGAGGGAGCTAATGAGGTTATGGTTAAAGGCACCAAAGGGACTTTACTGGTATCTCACAATATCATAAATGGGTGAAAATGTTCTGTTTGCTAATTTTCAAACTGAGAGAATTACTAGGCTGTTGTCAATAAGCACAGCTCTGAATAATAAATCATTTCACTGAGGACTTCCAACACATTTTCCTGCGTACTAGGGAGGGAATGGCTCTGACTGTATTGCATAGAAGATCCCAATAATGGGTAAGTTTTCTTACCAGGAGGTAAGAAAACAAAATCTTCTCCAAATGTAAAGAGGGACAAAACAGAAAGGAGTTGAACAAATTTGGAGAAAAAAGGAAGGAGGAGACAAACAGAAGCATAGATTATTTTTTTTTCCTTTGATTTGCTGATTTGTTTGGCTTTTTCAAATGAATTAAAAGGTCATGGAAGTATCCTACAAGAAAACTATACCAGCACATACACAACAAACTCATGGAAATATATAAAAGTGAAGGCACTTTGCATAACTGCAACTTTTTAAAGACTCTTTCTGTAGAGTTATTTCAGTAGGTACAGAGTTATTTCAGAGCCAGATATATGCAGAGCCTTCTAGTACACTATATACAGCTTTATTCACTTATGGAAAAATCCTCTGGAATGTAGTAAGAGTGAAGCCCAAATCGTCCAATAGAAATTACTTTATCCAACATTTGTATCCCTCCTATACCATTCTATAAATTGATTTTTAAATTCTGTAGGAAGGCTATTACTCTATTAAAATCTATCATATTTTTTCCATAAGGGCTACGTGCAGCAGTGCTTATAGAAAATATTCCCGCGTTCTCCTGCAGCAAAAAATCTCCAGCAAAACCTGTGACCTTCTATATACCCATTTCTTAATACTCGATTGATACTAGAGAAGAGAGAACTTTCCTTTTCTTTGGACTTAATGGTATTTGGAAAGAGACCCCCTGCAATCCATCCAACAGGGCTCAGTGATGTGCGAAAGGAGACCACTAACACATCAGTGCTCTGTAATATTGGAAGGGAGACCCCCTTTTGCACTGAGTTAGTGCCTGGAAAATCTGCTCCCCTTATGCTTTTTCCATGTGATTTGCTGGAGCTCACTCTTGCTCCATTGCTGGGAAGGCCAGGACATATCCCCTGGCAGTTTTTAAAACTTTTATAAACTGGAAAGTATTTTGCTGGCTTGAACTTTGCTTGCCTAGGATCTATGAAAGATGCTGCTGTTATTGTTGGGGTGTTAGTTGAGTTAAATCATGTTATTCATTTCTGTTCAACGGGGTGGTTTGATTTGTTTTTAAAGCTTTGTTATTTACCTCAGGATTAATTAATTCAATTCCCAATTGCTTATTTGTGCTTCATCCATTTGGTTCATCCCAGTATGTGCAGAAACTTAGTGGTGGGGGAAGGGGAAAAAAGGTATTGTTCCAACCCAGTTTCCAATTTGTTATTTTAGTCCAGGTGAGAAGGCCAATCTGCATTGATTCAAATACCTGCAAGGTGAGAGAGAGATGGGTGTCCAAGAAAGCAAGCCCTTTTGCTGAGCTTTGTTTGTTTTAATAGCAGCTGCATTTTCAGCATCCTTGAAATCTGAGGAAGCCATGTATAGGGATCCTCAGTGTTTCAGGTGAAATAAAACTGTGGGGCTGTGATAAGAACATGCACATCTTAAATGTTAGTCCAGTGGCACACTATGGTATTTTTTCTAAGGTGATGAGCTGGGCCTCCCTGAACTTTCACTGGCTGAAATACTGACATGAAATCCTAGAAATGCACGCATGCGTGCGTGTGTGTGTGTGTGTGTGCATAGAGAGCATGGGGGAAGAGGAGGCATTCTTCAGTATCCTTCCAGTTTACATAAAAATCACGTAAAGATCTGAAAATTAGTATAAAGTTGAGATCTTAGAGTCATTTACCATTCAGCGTGCTCAAAAATTTGCCAACAATTCATTCGCTTACTTATTTGGCTGCTTGCCTACGACATTCACTGTGGAAGGATTTAAACAACGATTTTAATGGAAATGGGAGACCAAGTCAAGGCTATATTCCTATGCTGCTGAGGAAATGTCTTGAATAAAGTGAACTTAATGTTTAGTGTGCCTGGAATGTTTAGTTTTAAACCATTAGTTTTAAGCTGGTGATTTGTGTACTTTGAACTCTGTAATGGAAATAATACCAACCACTGGTTTGGGTAAAACTAAATCCTGGGATGGCTTTTGTCTCAATGGTTCATTCTTCTATTAAAGAGAAAGTTATCATGTCTGAAAGCAATCACACTGGAAAACCATAGGGTGAGTACAAGTAAGTGTCCCTAAATCAAACTCAAAAGTTTCCTGAAAGCCATAAAGTACTATAAAAACATCAGTTTGGATTTTTTTATTTATCTGCCTACTTGTATCGCTCTTATTTTATCTGCACTTAGCTGCAGATACACAGAACGTGTTACGAAATACTGTGGTTAGTTCCTACCATCAACATTAATAAAGATTTGAAGTTAGGAAAAAAGCCAACAAACATGTAACACAGGTTGATTTGTGCCAGTAATTACCATGTGAATCTGCTAAGGAAGGGTCACTTACCAGATCATTACGCAGAAGAGAAAACAGGTGGGAGTAATCCCAGAGTCCTCCTCGTCCAGTCAGGTTGGAAGTACCGATCTGCTCCTGAACAATTCCAATCTGCTCATCAACTATCCCGTGGTCTTCTGCTGCCTCTTCAAAGCATCTGGCAAGTTGATCCCAAGGTTCCACATCAGTGACGTGCTCTCCTGGTGTGCTCCATCGGCTGTTGTCTGGCACAAAGGCACAGTATGTGCTTGGTACCCGTGGCAGCAAAGTACCTTGGGACTGGAACATATAAGAAGAACTTTTGGAAAGGTCATTTTAATCTGTGTCAAAACAGAGTGCTTGGAATAGCCACGGCTTGGACAAAAATAGATTTCAACTGTATTCTTCACCTGTGGCATTTTTAAGAGGCATGAACCTGAGTTACATGATTCTGATCTGTGGGCTCATAAAAACATAGAAAAGGTCGGGTGAATCATGGTGAAATACTCTCTGGCCTGGTCTGAAATAGCTCAGAAGAGTGCCAATGTGCTTGGAATGAATCTCAACAGTTTTTTTTTTCCTCATCAAAATAAGCACATGTGCTCAGCTCTGTATACAGCACATGTATGGCAAACCAACAGGGCATGGGCAGATGGGCAAGAATACTGGGATGTCTGTGCAGAGAAAAGGGACTCATTGAATTAGCTGGATTTCTGTAGATGTAAACAGACCTTGCTAAGCAACATGAAATAACTAATGAGCCATAGTTCAATGAGAATCATTGGCAAAATGGCATTGCCTCTGGCTTAATTTTTTGTTATGAAATTATAGTAAGTAAATGAATTTGCAAACTTTAATTTCAGTACCTTTGCTCTGGGCAAAAATTCACTCTTCCTCTTCTGTATGGGTTTTGCTCCCTCCTCATACCACAACGCTCCCTCATTTTTTATCCTGACTAAAACCAACATTGCCTAACACAGTACTCCTGGACAACTTTCTCATCAGGCTCAAAGTAGAGCAGAAATTTGTGTGAATGGAGAGAATACAGTTCAGTATTGACCCCCAAAATTTGTTGCTGAGTGCAGTAGTTGTTAATTATTGGCTTCTTGACTGACAGTGAGGAATGAAGGGCTAGTCTTGAACTGTTCCTTTCTTCAGGAATGACTCTCTGAACTGCAGGTACAGCATACTGCATTACAACAGTACATGCATGCTTATTGACAGTAAAATAATCCAT
This sequence comes from Rhinoptilus africanus, assembly GCA_013400135.1. NCBI lineage: Eukaryota > Metazoa > Chordata > Aves > Charadriiformes > Glareolidae > Rhinoptilus > Rhinoptilus africanus. Next base: position 157,607 of record VXBO01012527.1, read on the forward strand.
GTTTCAAAAGTAGCCTATTTATTTTTGCATGGGAAACTGTATGATGTGCAGCACTCCCTGACTTTGGCACGGGGGCTCTGGCAGACCACCAGCATGCTCTGCTCTATCTCATCCACAGAACAGCAGTAAAGCCCTGCTGAGATCTGAAATTACTGATCCACTTCTCAGACAGAGATTGCTTTGTGGACAATGACTAGATTCTTAGCAAAAGAAAGGGTAAATCATGTCTTCACTAGCGTAATTCTGAGTTACAGAACAAATTCCTCAAGGATAAGCTTCATTTTTCACAGAAACAATTTAAACTAGCAGCATGTACTTACTATTTAACAGTTCCTTAAAATAAGCCTATCATTAGGAGGTGGCAAATACGGTCTGGTTCTCAGTGTTTATTCCCAGTTCTGACCAAAAATATCCCTGTGGGCATGCTGCACAAAAACCAAAACCCATGAAGTGCCTGTAAAATGGTTGCAACTGGAAAAAAAGTGCCAGCTAACACTAACCAAATTTTTTAAAATAACAGCACTTCATGAAAATAGATTGTAGGTGGGTTTAAGAACTCTGATCATTTCTGTTGTCAAGAAAGCTGTAAAAATTAATTTAATTTTCAAATACCCAACATAAGAAAAGAATAAAGCAGATGGCACTAGTGTCTCACCTGTGCTAGAAAAACAAAAAGAGCAGAAACCATGAGAACAGGTCTGGTTTCCCACAGTAACCCAGTAAAATCCCAGTACAAGGGCTATTAAAAACTTACTATCCTCCTATGAAGGGCACTGCTCAACAGAGGACCCCAAAGTATATATATCAGCATATACTCTACCCATGATATCATGGTTTGCAATGCTCAATTTTGAAATTGAAGAGGAATGTGTTTCTCAGCAACTCCAAAACACACACTTGAATATTCAAGGATACTTTGCATTAAGACAAAAATAATCTAGGCCCAAGGCTCCACAGCAAGTCTGAAGCCTCCCAGGCTCTCATCATGTCCACCTTCAAATATATGCACCATCTCCTCTAAAGGGCCTGAAACACTGGCCATCCTAAACATGTATCTTTCCAAACTTCCCCCAAGATTCTGCATCCCTTTCTCCTGACTTCACCCCTCCACGTAACCGCAATCTCAAGGATAAGAAGGGACTCCTATTAGGATTGTTTCTTTCAGTATCACCTCCCAAATACAATTAACATTGCTTGTCCAGGTGGAAAGCCTAGACCTACAATTTCTTCATGAGTTTAAACTATATGTCAAGCACAAGTTTGGCACCTGATTCTCTGTTTAAAAGAAAGTGCATAGCACTGATTCAGGAATTACCCAACACTCAATAAATCCTCCATTGCTTGATTTACCTTTAATAATAAATCGTGTGCAGTCATGACTCATGAGGCAATGGACCGCCAACTGCAAGATACCCATCCCAAGGGCACCTCCTGGCTTTGAAACACTAGCTAGGCCTCTACTTTATTCAAGCAAACATTTTTTGATGTCTCTGTGCTCCTAACTGACTCTCACAACTCTGTCACTTTAAGAAATGACCACCTCTGTACCTAAATCAGCCTTTCCAGACCCACCAGCCTAGACAGGAATGGTGGATGTGGACAGAGGAGGACCCCTGGGGTTTTTGCTGGTCCTCTGCAGGCCAGTGACCTTGTAACTCCTGAATGACAAAAAGATTAAAATGGATGCAGGTGGCTCACAACTCCCTTGTTTGAATAATTTCTCCATCTCTTCAATTGTTTCTGGTGTTCTTTTTTACATTAACTCTCTAATTTTTTCCTTTTTCTTGATGAATGCTTGACAGCAACATCGAATCTTTAATATCTGACATGTTCAAAGCAAAATCACTCTGCTGCTCTTCTAGGTCTCCTCAGCTGTGTCACAGTTTTGTGTTGCAAGTTAATCATCAGCTACAAGTCCACTATGAGCCATTTTCCAGCTGCCATATTCTCATTTTTGTATATGACTGCCAGTTCTGCTCCAGTGGCTAATTTTATCTATTATTTTATTTTTCCTCCTTCGTGTTACAGTTACATGGAAGATTGCCAGCTCTACAAAGGCTCATTGGAGAGCGCTCTTTGAAATAATTAATTTGACTAAGATTATCTAGTGACAATTGCTTTTTCATTGTGTTTTGTGAGATTCATCTCATATATAATCTTTAATCCATTTAAAACATGCTGTTACTATGCAGTGCTAATTTCAAATATCATGCTATAGTACAGTCTAAATGCACTCTATTATGCAGCTCTTTTGCATTAGTCATTAGAAAGCTCATCAAAGACAAAGCTTTTGCTTAACAATAACTTTTCATGCATTATGCTGTCATGATTTATACCCCCCTTTTTTAACCATTATTTTATATCTGTATCTGTTATTTTATCCAAAGCCTAATTCAGATCAAGTATTTTTCATCTGAACATGGTGTAGTATTTTTCTTAAATATTGGCAGAACATTAGCACACTTACATTTTCTGAAATGTCCTCAGTTTTCAAAGATGTATTTAAAATTAGTATCAGGAGGCCAAAGATATTCTCAGCTTTAGGACTTCTGGACAGAAGTTATCTGTGTCTGATGGTGTAAGAATGTAATAAAAAAATATTGACTTCTGTCTATTTTCTTCTCTTACAATTACTGCTTATTATATTTTTTTCTTTTTAATTGGTGCCACACATTGTTTTTTTTCTGATGGCAGAAGTAAGCCTTGTAGTCATCTCAAACCTCTTTAGGAACTACAACCATCTCACTTCTAAAACCACCCTCCTGCTCAGCAACGCTCAGTTCATCCCATAGGGGAGATCTGTACAGGGTGCAATGACCTCAGAGAGCATGTTCCATTGTTTTCGTGATGTTAAGGGTACATTTGCCTGTTCAAATTTAAGGGCTTTAGGATGTAAAAATTTCATTTTTATTCCTTGCTCTGTTAACATTGGAGCTTTTTGTATGTAAGTATTAGTATTCATCATTGCCCAGTTGATATTTATGTATTAAATGAGTCATACACCCACTGTAGCTCTTGTATTTGCCTGGTTTAATTGTTTGTTGAGGATTTTTTGGCAGGAAGATCAGGTTTTTCACAGCTCTGACATTCTTAGGTAGTCTAACGTTGATAGGAAACAACGGCTTTGAGGATCAACGCCCCAGTCAATTTATTTATGTTTTCCTTTATTATTTTAAAATGTAACATTAGATTTTAAATAACATTTAGGCTCTTGAGCCTAATCTGCTATCATTTTATATAGTATGGCTCATCCAAGACCAGCCATTACATCGAACTTTATGCATAATTCATAATTCTAATTCCATAATTTTTATCATTATTATTTTACATACGTGAAAGATGCTGCTACAAGGACTGAGCTTGTGAGATCAGCTTATGCCTTCAATCACAAAAGGAAAACAATGAAAATTAGCCTCCTTGTGAAGGCAAACATGCATTTTCAACTGACTATCAACATTAAGAGGAACTTAGCAAAGATACCTCAGAATGGAAAGAGAATTTCTAAAGGGAAGAGAATTATCTCAAATGTGCATTATAGATAAATTTGCTAACCAATGCCGTGTCCCTGTAAGGAAGCATCTAGCTGCTCCAAGGGAATGCAAAAGCATGTATGCTGAGGGTGCTGAGCGTCAAGGTTGTCTGGAAGCACTTAAAACAATGTGGGAAGGAAACCGGCAAGGAAAAAAATAATAATTGTGATTAAAAAGTGATAATTAATTGGGAAAAAATTATTCACACTGAATACTGCTGTATTTCAGAACAAAATACAGCATTGTATTTTGCAAAGCAGATTGGTGAGTGTGGTGATTACCATAGTAAAGGAGATACATCGTAACAAAATGGATCCCTGAAGCCCTTTCCCTTGAGTTTCTCCATCTGACCCTGGAATGGTCCCACTCAGCCAGGGAGAAACTTGGTGCCACCTTCTTCTAGCCCCAAAACTATTTGTCCTCAACGCATATGCATGTCTTTACAGATAACTTTGACCAATGTCAGCTTGACCAATGGCTTGACCAATGGTTTGCAAAACAGTCAGACTCTTTATTAAGTAACTAGTCAGTGTAGGTCTGCTTAGATTAATATATTCACCAAACATAAGCCTGGCATGCTTTCAAAATGTGGCTTCACAACCCCTAGTTATCTCTCTTGTAAATCCTATGGCCTCACAGGCCCTTCTCCACGCATGGCTGCCTGCTCTGTGCCTTGCAAAATGCCACCATTTCTCTGCCTTCCTTGACATTTTTGGCCCTTTTTTGGTCCTCTCGGATTCATGCTTTCAACTCCTACTCCTGTTCTAGCACCCTTCAAGCAGAATTGGCCTTTTCTCTAAGAAATCAGCAGCTGGAGACTGGTGTGGAAAACACGTTCACCTGGTACCATCACTTCTAGTACCAGCCTGTGGCTCGTTCCTTTTGCTGAGGCTCGCTCTGGCTCTGAGCCTGCACCAGGAGCATAGCTCTGGGAAGGACCTGGCAGCCACAGAGACCGGTGAAGCCTGACAGGGCAAAGTCCCCTTTACCTTGTGGCTATAGATGCCATGCTCTGGATGAACAGAGTTTCTTTGTTTCAGGAGCTAAGGGCTTGGCAGACAAGATAAAACCTCTCAGATAAAGAACTCATGTCAGTCTCCACTTGGCTGTTTCTGAGATTTCTGAATGTCTTGGCAAACTTCAGCTCTCTCCTCGGGACCTGGAAAGCAACTTCATAACTTTGCAGTACAACCTGCTTTGTTTCCACAGGTTGCCAGTGACCTAATCATGGTGCAGGCTAGTATAAATCTCTGACCTGGCCGGCACGTTACCGCAGCCTGCCAATTACATGTCTGCACTTCATAGGCGGCTTTATGCGTTTGAACATTTTACACTGAAACAGGGACCTCCAGACTTTACCCAGTGAACTGGAAAGTTCTGGGCAAATTGATCTGCTGCCTCACCTGCAGCCTGGATTTCACTGTCGGAGCCAAAACCCAGAGCTGGGTTTGTGTCCACCTGATAGTTCTTAATTCAGACCAGGCCCCAGAAGACACACAGCAACACTCCTGTGGGTTGCTGACTGCAACCAAGAGCGAAGCAGCCCTTTCAGTGCTTTTTAGGCAATCAAATATTTACAATTACTCAGTTTGATTAACAGCTGCAGCCACGCGCCGCCCAGCTCAGCGTACAAAAATTACACAACGTGTCCTGTTTACAGCTTTAGCTGAATGGAGGAGGGAAAGATAAAAGATTTGCTTTATAAACTACTGATACATTCCCTAAATCTGGCTCAGGAAGCAAAATAGCAACAGCTGGGGAGCATGGGATTTTTAATTCCTGGACAAACCATCACGGCTGTTTTCCCAGTGACATGGCCAATTCACAGCCCGTAGCCCTGCAGCAGAGATACCGTTAAAGTAAGGCGGCTTGTGAATGGGCTGGAGGGAGAATAAGGAACCTGAGATTCTCCCTCAGCCTCTGCTACAGATTTGCTGTGTAAATTTACACCTCTGTGGAGGAACTAAACCACTAAACTGAGGATGGGTAAAGGACTTAACGATTCTCCAGAGCATTTTGAAGGCAGGTAACTGAAAGCATCATAGCAGGCAGATTAATAGAAAGATAATTAGAGAATAAGAACAGGATTTGTGAATGATAATACCATAATCAGAAACTGATGAGTATTCCAAAAATATTTTTGTAAACTTCATTATTTTATTTTGTAGCATCTGTCTTTTTTCCTGGTCAGCCAGCAATAGACTACCACAGAAGCAGGTCTTCAGCTAGTACTTGTTTATCCCTGCTAAAACCCATATATGAATCAGAAAGGGAGACTTCTAAGTCAGAAAAATAATTCACTATTTGTACTGGAAGACATAAAACTCACATAAATTTAATTTTTTGTCCAATCTAATGACAGAAATAGCTGCAGGTGACTTGGTTTATCAGTCGCACGTGCCATCCACATAAACATGTTGTTTATGTACATACACAAGTAATAAAATTTAAAAAAAACAACAAAAAATTTTACAATGCCTGTATTTAAATAGAGACACTTCAGAATAAATAATTAACAAAGCATGGACAAGAGCTTGTGTACAAATTATTGTGTAAATCCTGCTAACCTAACTTTCATTTGAAAACATGCAGCAAAGCTTCCACACTGTGCTCCGCGTGCTAAACATGCCTGAGAAGATGGCGATCTGCTGTGGAATGGAGAAGTGTGAGCCTGGGGTTGTGGGCGCAGGCAGGCGCAGAGCAGTTCTCAGCAGCCAGGACTCCTGTGTAGCCATCCAGGCAGTTACTCCTGCCTCAGAGAAGGAAGTTTGATAAAACTTCTCCTTAGAATCATAGAATCACAGGGTTGGAAGGGACCTCTGGAGATCATCTAGTCCAACCCCCCTGCCAGAGCAGGGCCACCTTAGAGCAGGTTGCACAGGAACACGTCCAGGCGGGTTTTGAATGTCTCCAGAGACGGAGGCTCCACCACCTCCCTGGGCAGCTTGTTCCAGGGCTCTGCCACCCTCAAGGTAAAGAAGTTCCTCCTCATGTTTAGGTGGAACTTCCTATATTCAAGTTTGTGCCCATTCCCTCTTGTCCTGTCACTGAGCACCACTGAAAAGAGCCTGACTCCTCCCTGATGGGAGTTTCAGTAGCTTTGTGCACTTACTAATAGCATGTTTGTCAGACTCTGGCTGCCATCGTTCCCATCCAGGAGAGATCTTCCTGCCTTCCCTGTGCCACACGCCTGTCCCCAAGCACCTCGGAGGACCTGCCGGGACTCCTGTGCCAATCATGTCCCTCCTGCCATTGAGCGTCTCCACTCTGGTGGAAAGCAACAGAGCCCACACTCCGCCTGGTACAGACCTGAAAAGAGCTGCCTAGGCAGAGCAAGCAGGCAAAGAAAACTGTTGGCGACCCCTGCCACCATCCATCCCTACCTCAGCAAATAAAAGGTTTACTAGTTGCCAAGCAGGGCTAACGGGAATTATAAGGAAAAGACACACAAGATGAAAGGAAGTTGGAAAGAGTGGGGTCCAAACAAAGGGGAATAAAGAAACTCCTCAAGAAGGAGCCAAAATGGTATGAGGATCAGGCTTGAAAAGTCTGTGGCTGGCACCAATGTCTGTGGCTAACACCAACAGTATTTCTGAGGATTTGTACAAAACCAAAACAAGTTATTCTTGCTCCATCCTTAATTTACTATCTTACAAAGGAATAAAAAATCAGAATAAATGTATCATGCAAAACAGAATGAAAAAAAGAAAATGTTTTCAAAGTTACTTCAATATATAAAAATCCTGTGCTTCAATGTAGCTTATTAGATCAGTGATACAACCCGCAGTTCAATGTTACGAATATATTTATGTACATTTTTTCTAATAAAGATCCTGTACACTGCTGTCAGTAATGCATTAAGCTGAAAGAAAAAAAAAAAAATCCCATTAGGGCCCTCATATTTGTGTATGTGTCTCTGTTCTTGAAGACACATTGCCAGAGAACACAACTGGGGAATCATGAGTCAACAATCTTCTATAATCGCATAATGTCCTTTGGGATTGTGTACGTTCTAGCACAAAGCCATAAGGTATGTGATCATGGAGAATCATTACAATTATATACAGCCATGATTTTGTTTTGATGGATCAACCGAGCATTGTTTGCATAGCGAGCACCATCGAGTCTACATTTCAAGCCAAGTGGCTAAACAAAGCAGTACCGTTTCCCATATGTTATGTGAACTTCATTATCACCCTTCACATTTGGAACTGGAGGTGACATTCTTTTTTGCATGCATTGCTTTTTTGGCATTTCATATTTAAATCTTCAAAAATAATGTCATAGCAAAAAAATTTAGGAGGATTTATTCTTGTCAGCCTCTGAGGGCAGAGACTCGAGAAACAGTATATTGTCCCAAGCAGAGGGAGCAAAACCCCACTATTCCAATAAGCAGCAATGCAAGCATATGCACACGGCAACACTGATCCATTGTGCTCTGCCAAGAATTGCTTTTGGGGCAATTCTTACGTGACGTATCAGCTCCGGCTGTGCTGTGCAGCGTGACGCCTTTGAGTTCAGACACAGCGGACCCAGCCAGCCTGACCACTCAGTGTAAGACTGATTGTCAGTATCAAAGTTCAAAGAAAATCTTCTAATCATTTTGCTGTCTGGAGCTCAGGCACAGATGCAGTGGAGAATGAGAAGGACGGGAATGGCAGACAGTGGGAGAAAGAGCGAGCCAGGGTGTCCCAGTGTTATCCTAATCCAGGAATATACTTTGTTCCCTTATGGTCTTTTGCAGAGGTTTACATCACAGTAGTCCTGAATTTTGCATCAACTGAGTGTACCTATGCCAGATTGCATGTAGGAGAGTTGTGAGCATGACTGTTTAGTTCACTGAAATGATTCCAAAGCACGTAAGGTGCCTGGAGGAAACACCCACAGGGCTGCTACTGTGGTATAAAGCAGTCAAAATGAATGCAGAAGAGCTGACTGGGCCTGGAGGAATACCAGTGTCCATTAATAATATTGTTTGAGTCATCAGTAAGACACCCACACTTCCTGGTTGTTCACTTAAACGCATTTCTCCTCTGTGAGACACAGAGGTGGGTCTCGGCGGCTTCTGTCTTAAGGCAACCTCAGCGAGGTGAAAGAAGTGGCTGGGCAATCCTGAAGCTTCCTGGCACACAGATACCTTTCTGCAAGTTCCCTCTGCCCACCAAAAATCTATTTAGTCTGGAAAGAAAGAATTTAAAGCAATTAAAACTTTCTAGGAGAGAGTTTTTAACCAATTTAAAATAGAACCTAACAGTAATCCACAGTGAGGTGGATTGAGAGCTGGCTGTGTGGCAGGATTTAGAGGGTTGTGATTAATGGAGCAGGGTCGAGTTGGAGCCCTGTAACCAGTGGCGTCTCCCAGGGGTCAATATTTGGACCAGCATTGTTTAACATATTCATCAACGACCTGGACAAGGGGACAGCGTGCATCCTCAGCAAATTCGCTGATGATACCAAACTGGGAGGGGTGGCTGACACTCCAGAGGGCCATGCTGCCATCCAGCNTAGAATATGAGAAAAAACTTCTTTATGGTGAGGGTGACAGAGCACTGGGACAGGCTGCCCAGGGAGGTTGTGGAGTCCCCTTTGCTGGAGACTTTCAAGACCCGCCTGGATGGAGTAATGTGCTGTAGGCAATACTGCCTTAGCAGGGAGTTGGACTAGATGATCTCTAGAGGTCCCTTCCAACTCTGAAATTCCATGATTCCGTGATAATCAGTGCCACAGCATGCCAAGTTCAACATATACAATACATACAGTACAGGCAAGTACCACTCTCTAGTTAACACTCGGGTTGCCTTGAGGCCAGGGAGTTCAACAGACCCAAGAATTTTAACTCTTTTCATCTCTGCATTCATACCAGTATAAAAATTCACATCATGTGAGTATCTCCGTGCTAGGAGCGTTCCTTGCTTGAAAACTACTGAGAACCCCAAACCTCAGACTTATATGTATTCTTTCTGTAGATAAGATTGGAAATAGAAAAGCTGTGTGGTAGGAAACTTTAAAAGCTACCAAGAATAATATTATTTCATATTTCGGATTGCATTTGAAAGTCATGTCAATAGAGACCTACTGCTTTTATTTTCCTAACAAAGTAATATTGAACATTTTACCTCTTAATTTGGATTTTCAAAGGTCCTCCAGTGCAAGGAAGTGTCTAAATGGAAGTATAAGGCTGTGGACTCTAAGGACTTCAAATACATTTTTTCCTTCGTATTTAAAGACTTGGCCAAGGCTATGAATAAATCATTGCTGGATTTGATTGTTAGTTACAAACAGAATTGGCTTTTCATCCGAGAAGTACACACTACAAAACCAATCAATCCTAAAGAATTAATATTCAAACGTAACTTACTCCTCATTTCTGAGATACAAATAAATCCCTCTCAGCCACCCACTGAGTTACCCAGAAGAAGAAATGGCACCGGAATTTCTTTATTGCACTTACAGGAAACATGAGCTGCTTTTTTGGGAACTGCATGTGCGTCACTACTGCCACAACTCTACTCCTTAGGTGACAGAAGTTGTCAAACCTAACAAATATGAGTAATTTTGAATGTAGCCCTTAACTTAGCTGACAAAATCCTTAGGTAGCATTTAGGCCAGGGCAACTAAGTCAAGCTGGAGTCTGAAATGCTTTCATCCTTCCAAAAGACTGTTTCGTCCTCTTAGCTAAGCATCAAAAGCATTTTCCAGACTCCCTGTGACTAGTTATAGACAGTAATGCAGTAGTATTTCATCACAGAATTATAGTGAGACGAGGTTGGAAGGGACCTCTGGAGATCGCCCTCCATGCTTAAGCAGGGTCTCCTAAAGCAGGTTGCACAAGATCTTGACCCATAGGCTGGATCCTTACTCATCCCAAGTCAGAGTTCCATGCATTCCAACTGCCCTCTCATCTGTAAAGCAGGACAAATCGCAGACCCTAATGCCCGATTTGTGTTTTCTAGCCCAGAGGAGGAGCCTTTGTTTTTGCATAGGAGAAATTTCTGATTTGGATCTGGGAGGATGTCCACAGGTGCAGGTCTCCTACCATGTTGCCTGGAAACTACGTCTGGGTAGAACTGGAGGACTTGTGACATCTAGCAGACATCCCACAGACCTGTCATAATCTTATCACAACTACCACTGCAGGCAGAGACCCTGCCCTCTCACAGACTATCAGGGCAACCTGTCAGTGCTATGTCTGATGTTTCCCAACACGCTGGCTCTCTGGTGCATGAAGTGTGGCTGAGCAAGCTCTGTAAATCCCCTGTGGTCTGCGATCTCCTGGTAGAAACACAGGAGCCCTTTATGAGCAGATCCTGGAATGACATCAGTGACAGCTCTTGATGGCAAGCGTTGCCTTTAAAACTGCAGTTGGACTTGAAGAAAGCCTCTCCCACCTCCTGCTTTGTTCAGTAAAACAAAGCCAATACAATTTGAAGCTGTGGTTCTGCTATTAAATTTAGGCCGCTCGAACACAAAGTGATCTACCAGGTCTGGCAGCTGCCCAGAGGGTTGCACTGAGCAAACGTACTTCTCGTAGTCTGAATGTGCCTGGAGATCCCGTGTGGTTGCCGTGCATTAGGACACAATCTCCATCTACTACTTTCACTGGGATTTTGCCAGTTGGTCTAGTCATAACCTCATCTTCTGATTGAAACTTTCATTTAAATGAAAAATGGTTTAACAGACAATGATTTATGGGACAAAAATGTGAAAAATTCAATCTTTTGCTCTCCTGCAAAATACAACATGGAAGTGAGAACGGGCTGATGAGCGTAGGCTATTTCCAGCCTGGAAATTCAGGATTTCAGGCCATCTAAGAGAACACTAGTGGAAAGGAAGGCAATTAACTTATTAAAATAGCATACAGATCAGCAGGTATTTTACTCTGAAAGGACAGAGTAGCGGGACTTTTTTCCAGGCAGGTCCTGTTGGAGCAAATGGGCACTCCAATTCCTACCCCCTGTACATCCTGTACATTTTGGGAGTTTGTTGATACAGGACAGGTAACTAGACCTGGTGGAAGTTTTTCCATGGACACAATTTTCCATGGCAAAAGTCTGATACCATGGCAACTTCAGAAAGAAACTTGACACAGTTCTGGCAGAGGACTGGCTGCTCATTTGTCAATTCATCCCACCTATGCTTTGCACCCCAGGTGTCTCTGTACATGCCCTGGTGGGCTGGCTGTTTGAGGGCTTCACCTCTCTACTTTTGCTCAGCCTCTCCAAGAAAATGCCAGAGATCTGCAGGCCTTTGGTTTTCCAGATGCCAGGGGCTACTCCAAGATGAATAAGCAGCTCGCCAGTTCCCCAAGCTTTTTTCCCTTACCGTATGGGCCAGCCCAGCAGGCAAGCAATGGGCTCCATAGCGAAGTCTCTCCCCATCCAGCAGTTTGGATTCTCAGGTTCCCAGGCTCTGCTGTTTCCTGCACTGCTTGGGAAAAGGGGTAGCTGTTCACTGGCTCCTAGAGCTCATCTGGGATTTGGGGGTCCCCTTCCCTGGTATCTGACTTGTCAACTAACCATCTTCCCGTGATTTCTCCTATCTCGAAGAGCAAGACAGTGTGGAGACAGGCAGCCTGTCTGCCTGCAAAGCAGGCAGGAGCAGCAAGGAGAGCAGAACATTTCAGTTTTTGTCTCATGAAGTAGAATTTCCTGGAAATCCCCCCATGTTGGGAAATAAACCCCAAAGCCTGCCCTTTGACATTTTGTCCTCGTTCAAAACAAAGCCCTTTTTACAATACAGCAACATTTCCCAGGAAGAGAGTCTCATTTTGCCAGCACCACGGATGAGGCCATTTGCTAAATTTCATTTCAGATGGGAGCCAGTTACGCATTCCCTCTCCTCTGAAGTGTGCCCACAAAGGAAGGGCGAGGAAAGCAGAGCTAAATGTGGCTGCAACTTCAAATTTCTTCAGAGCTTTATTCCTTAAGGAAAAAATACCAAGGATGAGTTGGGGGATCTCAGGCATTTCACATTTCATTTGAGCCTGTTTGGTTTTTTTTTTTCCCCCTTAAAACAGAGGCTAGAAGAGTCCTTTTTGCAGTGAATGTCAAATTGCAAAAGCAGAGGAGGACAAGCATCTAGAGGAAGGGTTAAGAGACCAAGGAAAGCTCAGAATACCTTTTTCTGACATTACTTTTGAATCCAGAATTTTATGTTAGGAAGTTTTTCCAACTGAATATTAGTGAAGGGTTTAGGATTGGAAAGGAAGTGCCTGTAGCAACTAATTTAATTTTATTTACCCTTTTTATAGAAACACCTCTTTTCTATCATACAGAAGGCCAGTTTTATGGAGAAGACTCTTCAGTGGGTTACCTGACGTTAGGGAGCCATGATCCTGGAGTCAGCATCTTCAGCAGAAAATCCCTTCTGATCTGGCTATAGCTTTTGCTATCATGTAAGGCCTTGGTAATGCTAATTAGACCAAAACAAATACCTAAAATTAACCACTTTACCAGGCTCCTTTTCTGGGTATCATATCTTCTGCTCCATTTAGAGAAAATACAGGGTGGATATGTTTCTAGTGAATCTTAGGGAAGGTTGGGACTTGAAGCTCTTGTATCTTTCACATAATTTGGCAACCTACTGGAAAGGAATTTGGAAGAAGCACTACAAGAGGAAACCTCACCCTTCCTAGACGTTTCCCTCTGGGACAAAGTTATTTCCCTTCCTAATTACATTTTGTATAGGTGTCTTCTTAGGTAATGTATTAACTACATACAATAAATATGAAATGCATAGGGATGTTGCTGGGTGTAAGTTCCAGTTGTCATTTATTAACTTTAAAATGTTTTTCCAGTTTGTCTGCCAAAGGACTATGTAGGATGATGATGTTGTGCCTATACTATGACATATATGAAGAGTGTGCAACTTCATTACCCTTAGTGAATGTCCACACTTTGAAGAAAAATGCCTTAAATCTCCAGTCTCCTCCACCCAAACTATATTTGCTTTTACATCATCCTATAGTCTTTAATCACTGTATATTAGATTATTCCAACTGTTCTCAGCATGCAGATCATTTTGTAAGGTTCTTAAAAGTGAGATAACAAAGAGGATTATTTGTATTAAGGTACCGACTGGCAATCTGGAAAGTGCAAAAGCATAAAATATTTCTGAAGAAGAATAATAAGAGCACATTGGTGTGTCTTGGTTGAAACCTGAAATGATATTTTTACAACTCTCTTATTACACAACTTTGTTTTCTTAAGTAATTTCAATATAGCTTACTATCAAAAAGTTGCAGTGTCTGAAAAAGCCTTGGGATGAGAAAATGAAAAAAATTGTACTACTTGGTTAGAACAGAAGAAGGTAATTTGCGTTTACTGGATCCCACAGCTCCACATTGTGCTTCACTTGAATATATTCTCTGTTATGACTTCATGGGTGGGAGCAAAGAGGAAGAATGGGTAAAAGGAAACATACCACCGTGTCAAACCACTGATCACAGTGGTTTCAGCTAGAGGAGGGAAAAAAGCTCCTTCCAACTGAATTTTTCATAACCCAGGATCACACGTGGTGGAAGGCGCTCAATTCATTTTTTCAGCTTCCACTTCCCTTCCTCAAGATGCCTTTTTATCTACAATTGTGGAGAGTGTGTTTTATACTCATTAGGCCAAGCTCGCCCCTGGTGTAACCCTAGACAAGTGTGTGGAGTTGGGCCAGGAACACTTTCAGCCTCTGGTCTCCTCCTTTCTGAGATCGTTACCACCTGAAACCGGCATCCTCCCCCGAGGCATGGCTTTCGGGGCGGCTAGTCAGCATGCACAGACGTGAGGCAACGCTTTCTGCCCAGGGATTGGTAGCTGCTTGTGAGTCCTGTCTACAAATTGGTAAAATGAGATACCTCTGGGTGTTGTGGGAGAGTAAACTATATACAGACGTTTCTCGCTTCCAAAAGGAGAGCTTAAATGGCGAGTTTAGGGGCAGGTGCTGCCCTGGGAAAGCAAAAAAGTGCTTAATCCAAGCATTTTGGCAGATCTCTGAGTAATAGCATGGAAGCTGATCCACAGCTATGTTACTATGTGCTGTTACTTTTCACAGCTCACGTTGCAAGTCGTCTCTAGGATGGGTTTGCCATTACAAACTCTGCAAACAAATGGGAAGTACTCAACAAGTATTCCAGTGAACCCTGAATTTGGGGCTGAATTTAAGATATAGCTGTGTTTTCTTATTCACTCTGTTAGTGTAGCTTAAAATAATGGATGGAATGTGCCACAAAGATTTGGCAGCGCATAAGCTTACTCCCTGTAGGAGGAGAGCACAGCCTGACTGTCCCATCATAGTCCTCAAGCAGAAACATGTTGGATGATTCTTGTAGATGATTAGAAGTCTTCTTTAATGTAGAGACTAAAAAAGTTTTGGATTAACAGGGCTTTAAGACTAATATAGCTCAGAACTTTGAAATCCTCTCTTTTTTAAAAATTAAAACAAGGCACAGCAAAATCAGGTTAACTTTTATCCTTCACTTTTATTGCTGTTAATTGCCACATGAAAAGCCTGAAACAATGGGGAAAATGCTTACTTCAGATAGTCTGCATTTTTCCTCTGGCCTTAAGAAAATTGTATAATTATTTTCTTCTGTCAATTCAACTGCTCAGAGAAATATTTTGCAATAATATCCAAGCTCCCTGTACTTGACCCAGCTAATGAGAGAAACAGCAGCTGGAAGCCTCCAGTAGGTACCCTCAAACGGCCAGTCCTTCAGTGGGACACGGTAGCCTTTACATGAAAGCTGCATAAAAAAAATCAGAAAATGCTATCTTGAAGAACAGAGTAGTAACCCCCCCCCCCCTTTTTTTTTTCCTGCCCCTTTCCAAAAGATGCGAATTCCTTGAGTCTGAATGAACACAGACAAACTGCAATGTTTGGTGCTACATTAATACAAGGCCTTTGGAGGGATAAACTCATCTTAATACTATCAGTGCAAATGAGGAATGGCTTTTTGAAAATGGATGCAGATATTAGATGTAAAACAAAAGTAAAGTCATCATGGCTAACATGCCTAGTCCAAGGGTTAATTGCCTTTCTCATGGCAGGAACCTCCTTGAACCTATCAGGAGGGTCAAGCCAACAAATCGTTTCAAAGCCCGTGCCTTTGGATAAAACTAAAATCTATGCATATATGTATGTGCATGATTGGGGTTTTTTTACAGCAGGAGACTAATGCATTTACACAAAGTCCTGATGAGTGAAGGAACAAGAAATTTGTACTGTGACACAGTAATGATGACATTCACATGTTGCTGATGTTAACAACATTGACACTTTTGCATCAGAAAAAGTCCAAGTGCCTTGCCTTCACTGGATTGCTGGAATAAGGCAGTAATTTCAGCTAATGAATGTCTTCTCTGAATGTCTTCTCCCCCTGCCCCCATCTAGAGTAAGTGAAATAAAAAGAACACCTTCCTTGGCAGGGAATATATAACCTAGGAGCCAAGTCAGCAGGGAATTGACTTCCTTCACCTTCCAGAATCATTACTTATTCAATTTACAGACAATAATAAGTTATAAGGGGTTGGGGGCACTTGAGAGCGCAGGATCAGAATTCAGTGTGATGTTGGCCACTTGGAAAAATGATCTGAAATTATGTAGGATCCAGAAAAGCTGGGGGGTGAACATGAGTCCGTGCTGCCATGTAGCTGTAGGCAAACCCAACTCCACAGTGGAATGTCAAATTATGAGTGCCATATTTAAGATGCACCGAGCCATGTCTTCAGCCTACACAGCACTGACGTAACATGTAGTGGTGTAAGCTTCTGGGAGCACTGCACTTCCAGAAAGAGGAAGCCCGGACTGGAGAAAGCACAGAAAAAAAAAAACCAAACAAAAATTAACAGAGGTCTAGAAAACATGACCTATGAAGATGGATTGAAAGATCAGGCTTTGTTTAGACTAGAAAAGAGAAGTCTGAGGGGAGACATGATAACAATTGCCAAGTATTTAGAAGGCTGCTACAAAAAAAAGGTAATGAATTATCCCCTGTGCCTAATGGATTAAGACAGAGAGCAATTGCACCAAGGGCACCAAAAAGCACCTACCCACCTGGGTAAGATGTGGAATCTCTGTCACCAGAGGTTTTGAGGAACAGTTTAGACAAACATCTGTCAAGAATGATTTAGAAGTAGCTGCTTTGGGCTAGGAGGTGGGTCTTCAGAGGTGACTTCTCAAGGGTTCATTTTTCTTCTGTGACTGGATGACAGGATCAACATAATTGCCACATTATCTTAAATACTTTTCTGCTCAGAACATATTTTTGTCCAGCAACAAGCAAAGCAAAACAAACCTCAACAAATCACAAACTCTCTCTTGTTTGAACAGAAGGAAAGGAATGAGTTCATTTGTTTTCATTAACTAAGACAGTGCAAATGTTTCATTGTGGGCCATTTAACTTTGGCCGCAACATAGAATTAATCTGGAAATGCTTAATCTGGGAACGGTATTTATATCACTTTATGTTAAATCAAATTCATCATACCTATAATTCTGCTCGCTCATTTACTCTTTGTACAGTCCAGTACCTTCCTTTTAGCAACATTCATCTTTCAAGAAAATACATGTAAGAAAGGCTTTCAGATAAACACTACCTTTTGGATGAAGATATCTTTTCAGGTAAAGATACCGTATCTACATCAAAACTATGAAAAGTTAACATAAAAGAGTTAACATAGATCTTACTTGCCATCAGTAAATTCTGTAGGCCTCCTCAGATCTGTACAGCTTTCAGAGTTTACACCGTTCCATCACCAAAAATTTCTTATTAATAAAGTATACAGTTCTCCCTTGAAAATTATTAAAATATGTGAGACAGATTCTACTCATAGAAGCACGATGTTCATAAAAGTAAGCAGAATTACTCATGCTTCACTGCATTCCAAAGAGCAGAATTTGTCTTAAGTGATCATTGGAATACTGGTGGTGTAAATCCAATTTAGACAATAACAAAAAGTAATATCTCCTAGACCAACATCTTACTATCCTTAAATAAGATTACTCTTTTAAACCTGCAATGATTTCAAGGAAGGTACTATGTTAGTCTTCCATTTCTGTTGGTATGTATTTTAGAACAGTTGCTCATGCACTGAAGCAAAGCATCCTAAACTATATTAATAGACATTTCATACCACATCACTACATTTTTATTTGTCAGTCACACCCCAACATTTTTTTGAAATTTTTAAATGCAATTTTTATTCATATACTTTCTTCCTGCAATAAAATACCATAAGACAAATAGATCTTTTCACTATTTAAAAGGGAAAATATGATTCACAACACAGTTCTGAAAAGATAATTGGGTATGATTAAACAAAGTAATAATGGAAGGAAGAAAAGAATAAATGGCATTAACTACCACTAGATATTCCAGGAGTATTTCACTATGTATTTAAATGCAATCATCATGTATAATGGAAAGCAATATAGTCTTGAAGAATGCATCCAAAGAGCACTTCTTTCATGGTGAATTAAGGAAATGGAAAAGGCCAAGGGAAAGCTCATTCATGGGTTTACTCTTCCCCTCCTTCTGACAGTGAAACCCAAACCTGTCCATCTCTCCTTTTATTCTGCACAGAAAAATGGGTAGTACCTGATATTTTGCGAACCACTTAACCCCAAATGGTTTTTAACAGGATCCACTTCAAAACAGTGCTGCCAGCACCCCTGTGCTTTCTGACCTCCAGAGCACCAGACCAAACTGCTGTGTAAAAGCATTTTAAGAATTCTGCAACATTTGGTAGAAGATGTTCAGTTGGGAAAGCCCCCCCACATAATAGCACACAGAAAGTCACAAAACCACTACTCCTCTCCCCAACATATAGGACATTCAGAGACAGACAAAGACATAATGACACAGAAAATATTTAATAAAACTGGACTATACTTCTGCCAACTGTTTTCCTCACATATTGCCACATATTCCTTTAAAGCCAGACTTCTAATTTTCATAAGATATTTGGGAGCTATACTATAATCACTTTTTTTCCAAACACAGTCTGAAAGCATACTTGAAATTCCTCACAATGATCTATTAAATATTTACACTTACAGTTGTGTCAATTTTTTATAGCTGAAATACGCTATCCACCTTTGCTAACCAGGAACTTTTCCTATCTGCTTTCAGGACTGTCTCATTTCAAATAGTCTTGCCTTTATGCCAGAAACTAAAAATATAAACTGTTGGGTTTGCCTGTTTAAAACCAAAGGTATAGTGCTTCTATGGGTCCAGCGTTATGTACACACATAGAAATCCCCAAGAGTAATCTTTTATGACTCTTTAGTAATTATGTATAGTCTCCTGTGTTCTTCTATCAAACACATCTCAGAACGAAAGCCTAGTGATTATGAAAATTTTAAATATAATACTATGAGACGGTAGCACCACCCATGACTTTTTTTCCCCCTATTTGCCATTAGAAAACCTGTTTTCAAGCATTTGACTTTGCCAAACTTGAAGCATGTCAGCTTAAGTTTTCCATTCTCAAAACCACAAGCATTCAAGCATTTCTGAGGACCCGGGAAGGGGGGGAAATGTTGGGGTTTTTTGAATATATGAAAAAATTGTAGGGAATTTCCATTTGAAAAGTTCTAGTGCCTGTGTGGTAGGGCAGATTCTCTCACCCCCTGAGGGAAAAGGGGGTTAACAAATTCTTGGGCTACCAAAGAGCTGCGCATCTGCAAATTCTGAACAGATGCAAGTCCCTATTCAGCATGGATTGACGGTGCTGCAGTCATGTCCCCAAAGGGCTTTTCTGTCCGCCAAAAGTCCTTCATGATGAATGTAACCAGAAAGCACCAGACAGCTAAGTTTCACTTTAGGGAAAGAGAGATAATACATTAGACTTGGAAGAAGAGCTCCTCCTACAGAGATTAAACCAGCCCAAGATTAAGAGAGGGATTTGGGATACACACTGGCTGACTGGGGACTGACAACTGTTAGTCCTTCTAGGACTTCTAGGTAGAAGATCTAGAAAATGGAAGCCATTCCTTTTTACTTCAGTCCCATGGTGATTCTGACAACCTCCATGCTTGCAGCAAGGATGCAGAGTTTTTCTGAGTGTACCCTCTGCCTAAAGTCTTGAGAAGGTTATTATTCTGTTTTTTAAAATGTAGCACTTTAAAAAAAAAAATAATAGTAGTAATTACAGTTCACACATCCTCAGCAGATGTTACAACCTCCCCAAAGAGTTGGTCACTACTAAGCAAGTTGCAATTTAGGGCTCAGGTACACTTTCCTTGAAAATACAGCTATAGACCATGCTATTTTTCTGTATTTAAATAGAGACTCTTGGTGTGGAGTTTAGAGCACGCAGATGAGAAAGTTAGCTAAATTAAGTTTGAAGAGGATCATCCTGAAGATCCCTGTGGTGGAGATAAAAATTCCAATCTTTCTGATAATTCATGAGCATAGTGTACCTGTGTGCAGCCACAGCATAGAAGGTGATCTCTCGGCTAATCTGATCTTGAACTGGAAACCTATTCAGGTGGGTTATTCCACATTTGCTTTGATCACTGCAGGCCCGATTCTGATATTCAGAATCCTGCTGAGTATGCTCTAGCTGCACTACACTCCTACAGTTTTTGATGAGACTGCTGTGTTGAGGAAGATATCTGAATTTGATACACAAAGACAATATATGATTTTGCATAGCAAAAAACAGCTAAAGACTTTTCAAAAGAATATTTGCTATGGAAATTAATCAACTTATAGAAACATTTTGATTTACTCATGCTAAATATTATATGTACAAATTGGGGAAGCCTATTAAATGCAACATTCTTTACAGTACTGAAAGTGATCTGGCCATACTGATTGATATTAAAGTGGTGGTGGTAATTCCATTTTTTCCATTTATTTTTTTTTAAGTAATCTGATTAATGAAGTTTAGTAATTCTGTTCTGTCAAATTTAACTGAAATGGCAGCGCAATTTTGCAAAGAAAAGAAAAAATATGTCTCTTTCCACCAGCCACATATGTGCTCTCTACTCTTATCTAGAGTCAATGAACACTTAAAATGCTCAGTTTTATAAAAACAGTTGTCTAACACATCTATTCTAAGATCAAAATAAATAAACTAGGAAGAATACAAGAAATTAACATTTTTTTCCCATAATTTTATTTTCATATTACTTTTGTTTTGCAAATATTTAAACAGTTATTAAAAGATAGAATTAGTTTCTTTACATTTAAAGCTGTTGCAATAGTATCAGCCTGTAGCAATAAAGTAATAAATTAAAGAGAAGATCTTTCTCACATACTCAAGAAGAAATTTACAGAATGTAGTATAAAGGGTAAACCACTAAAATTCTTCCTTCAAACAACACCCATGCTGATTCCAGTAACCCTAAATAAGCATAACAGAAGTACTCTCATGGCATTTCAGAAAGATATACAATTCTTCTCTCTTTCAGATTAATTTAAACATCTGGCAGACCTGGCTTTAAAAATGGAACAGTTGCTATTTTAACTGCATTTTCAATCTCGAGTAAAGAGGTCCCAGTCTAGCAAAGCACTACAGAACACACGTAACTATAAGCACCCAAGAAGTTCTCTGAAAGCCACCCCCGTGGTGATTTGCTAGAATGAAGTCAGAATGAGTAGTCTCTTTCTTTTCTTGATCTTTTGCCCTTATTTTTGCAATACAGGTGACAGACTGTACAACAGAAGAAATTTGAGAACAGCTTGAGGAACTTTCAGAAAACAAAGTCAGAAGAAAACTGTAGTTCAGAAGAGAATATTACGCTGCTTGCCTGTGGCCAGTTACCAGTCTTCTTTCTCTCAGCAAGTCGTTATTCTCAGAGCACCAGGGCCAAAGCTTCACAGGCTGGGAAATATCAGGGTAAAAACAATTGGAGTTTGCCATCCAAGGTGGCTGTGGTGAGCTGCAGTTCAAAAGAAAAGAACATATGGCTTTAATAAAGATCTTTCCAGTGAGCGAAGTTTGCTTTAGGACAACAAACTGAAATGAAGATCATTAAGATATTTAAATTACTTCTATGTTAAGAGGCCCAGGATTCATTTCAAATAAGGAACAACTTAACCTATAGATTCTTCTCAACCAAGCTAATCTGAAAATTCCATTTAACTTAGATTTTTCTTTTCCAACTATTTTTAAATTTGTGTCAACATCCGCTAACACATCAACAGTCTGTAAAACCGAAGCACATGTTTAAACCACATAGAAAGTCTAACAGACTTTACTGTGTATGATTCAAGAAAGGAGCATGGAAGAAATAAGAAAGACCTGGAACACATGAAGATGGAAAATACTATGAATTGAATCAGGCATACCAACAAATGCAGTTTTCTGATTTTTATTGGTGTTAAACGTAGTATAAGAATTCCCTTTGTAAGAAAGTATGTTAAAAAAGGCCACAAACCCTTAGGAAGAGGCAATCCTCAAAGACATGCATAAAGAGCCTTCAACTGCATTAGCTTTCTTTTACCAGACTCACAAAACCTAAATTATAAAACAAATGCAAATACTATTTCCTGCAATTACTTCTACAAACAAGCCCTTGAAAACGTGCTGTAGCTCAGAAAGTGATGATCCACAAATGGCATCTTTTATTTAAGATGTTTACTCCTTGCTTATTAGGATTTACAGTTATTCATACCAGTGACAAAAATCTGGAGAGATGGAACCAAAAAATTTATCTCTTGTTCTAACCGATGGATCTGGTCAGCTTTTCTCATCCTTATTTTTCTTGATCTGTCCTTTTTTTGACATGTTTACTTATTTCTTTTCTTCCTTTGGATAAAGTGGCTCTGTGGTCAATAAATTATCTTCTTGGCTTTGTATTCACTCCTTCAACATCTACAATGGTGAATTCTTTTAGTCTCTCACAACTGTTATCTCCCAAGACGGTGAATTTGTTCTCTTATTTTCTTATTTCTCACTCACTTACATAATCTCAAAGTATGGACTACCCAGAACTGTCCAATCTAATTCCTCCAACTGTATTTTTTACAGCCATCCAAGATTCTTACATCTTTCCAAAGACTTCTATTAGCTCCTTATCTACCTCTCTAACTTATTACTGGAAAGATGATGTATCTATAAAATACCTAAGTAATGTATCCTTTCTAACTTTCTGTAGTCATTTATCTAGTGAGAAAAAAAGAAAATGCTTTTATTACTATTTCATCTTATTACAAAAGAACTGACCTAACCTGAGAAATCAGAGATGGATTCTATTCTAACTGAAGATTCATTATTACAGGAGATAAATTAGTTTTCAGTTTAAAAGAAAATAATTTTAAACAAACTGAATTTTTACAAAACCGAAGGAGGTCATCTGGTCCATCTCCCTGCTCCAGGTGCTACCACAGAAAACATTACAAGAGATTTGTTATGGTTTTGTCTGTCTAAATTGTGAAAATCTACAAGGAAACGTCACAATTTGTTCCAGCATTGCACTGCCCTCCTAGTGCCTTTTTTTACCCTAATGTCCAACCTGAACCTCAAAAACCACAATGCATGGTCAATTCCTTTCTTGGTTTGAGGTCTTGCCATTGGCCAATCCAGCCCATACCGTGACAAACCCTCTTGTCATATCCTTTGACAGTACTGAAACACCTGCTAAATGTAAATGTGTTCCCTACACTACTATTAAATTCTTCTTCTAGAGTTCTTCTTTTTTCTGATATCCATTAAAAATTATCTTTCTAATCCATCGAAACACCTTCCACACTTTTGACAAAACTAAACCACAGACTTATTGAAACATTGACTGAATTAAAAATGCCCACCTTCTGGCTTTCAGTTTTCTCCTTGTTGGTCATATGCTCTAAATCATTGATTGTCTCACAAGTCCTCCTCCTTCCTTTTCCCTTTCTTCTGCTTTTCCAAACTGCTTTCCTTGGCAATAGGTAAGAGGCTGCCCTTTGATTGCATCATTCCCGAGAAGTGTTATGCTCGGTATCTTGCCATGGACAAAAGGAATATACCCTATATACAGAGCAAGCATTATTTTTTTTTTAGTCCAACCAATGTTTTAAAAAGGCTATTTAGAATAAAAAAAATTATTAGACAGTTAAAATGACACTTGTAGTCCAAAAATTGCCTAATTATTACAGAAAATTTTCATCAAAAATAGAGTTTTTGATAGGGTCAGTGAGTCACTAGCAGCCTGAGTTCCTCCCCTGTAGATCCTGAGTTTTCCCTTGGTAGGAGTACAGTGTTGATGGTGAGAATTTTCTTCCTTCTCAGACTGGGGTTCCCTTGAGTTATATTTAGACATTACATGGGTTAATGTAGATCAGCTCTACTCTAGTTCCATGATTTGAAAGCGTTAGCGCAATGAGTGCATTCTTGGAGTTCATCTTTTGGTTTGACTTGATCAGAGATAAATCAAATTTACATCCTCAGTGAGTGTACAGTAACAAGAAGCAAAGTTCGATAAGTAGAGACAAGGGAGATTCACTTCAAAGGCACATTTCTGATCCAAATTAAATTGCTAATACGCATTCACAGGGAGTCCGGTTCAGCCTTCAGTTTTAAAATAAATTTCTATGCCTGTCTGCTAACAAAACATTTTCACTTGTAAAAGTGGCATACTTGTTTCAGAAGTCACTGAAGATAAATTTTAGTTAATACTGCATTATTAATACAATAACAGCACAAAGTTAACTGCAAACTGTATCAACATAGATCAAAAGAGCTACTAAAAATCTGACCTGTAGGACCCTTGAAATTCCTGAATTTTTACACTTAAGAGCTATTAAAATTGATCAAGAAAGAATGTGCTCAGCTATACTTAGAATCCATAGAAATTTAAGATCTTAAAGAAAAAAACTGTTTCACTTATGACAATATTACATTTCCAAATAGTACAAGTATGTAACTTTATTCAAATCCCTCAGCTCCCAAACATGCTACTCCAAAATTGTGTGTTAAATTATATTTGAAATCTCTATAGTAGTTAAGTAAATATACTTCTTGAAATAAGAAAAAAAATAATTCTGTCATACTATTACATATGCAAATTTTGGCATCAGTTTTGTGAATAATGTGAAACCTATGTAAAGGTTTCCTATGGGATGAACAATAGAACATTATGGAATATTAGAGGGCGTATGAGAGCATGCATTATTTTTCATATCAATGGATATAGGAGCAGTGAAGAAAAGACTTTCAAGCAGGGCAGAGAAGGTGAGGTAGGTTTTGTGCATTGTAGAGCTTTTTACAGAAGCTTTAAGGTTTAGAAAGCATCTATGACATCTGATGCCAGAACGGGGTGAGAACAAGTTCTTGAACACAGTCCTCCTCTACTTGATAGACTGCAGAAGATATAAAAGTTTACTGTGATAAAGTTACGACAGTGACATGCAATGTTGGAAGGCTGTCAGTTAGCTAACAGAATTAATTTAAAGACATTGCCTACTGAATTTCCTTTTACAACAACACAGTATTTTTTTTTTTTAATTATCTTTTGCGTGTGGGAAATATGCTTCTGTAGTGATGCCACGTAAAAAAAAGTGTGCTGTAAATTAGAGACCTGGGTGTTTTTAAGCCACAAACACAAACAGTTGGCTTTGAATACAAATGCATGTAACAAATATTTTGTTCTAATATTTCACAAAACAAGCTTATGTGTATATGGGGCTTCGAGATATACTGTACTTTAGGAAATAATAAGAATCAAAGCAATTCCAGCTAGTTTCACGTTACAGGCACATAATATGGTTTTGCTTTATTTTAATTAGTATAAAGACATACATATGCATAATATGCAAATAGAGATAAAAATCTTAACAAGTTCCACTAGCTGCACAGCAAAAAGTAACATCTCTCCAAAAATCCTGTATCTCAGCAGACCAGATGGGAATGTAGTTTTTAAGGGCTTACTATTTTTAGTTTTCATTATACAAACCATTCTTTGAAAATAGTAGGGCACATGTAGAACCAAAACCGCCAGAAGCAAACAACGTGGACCAATATGTCTCTATAAAGTCATCCCTCAAGCTTCAAAAAGATAAAAAATTCTTCAAGTCAAGCTATTATTTACAATTTATAGGAATTGCTGCCACAAATTTTATTTTCAAAGTAGCAATCACTGTTGAGGGAAGCATTTGTTTATGGTTTGGCTAGTCAGTTACTCTAACTGTTATCTTCATTTTCTTATGTGGCATATATTGATAAGATAGAAAACGTGATCAAAGCAGAAATGAAAGTATAACATACTGAGTTGTTATTTAGTAATACTTGCATATGAGACTGGAGAAATATTTATGTATAAGTAACCTAAATGTTGTCGAAGCACCAATTCTAACTACAACTTTTCCACAACAGCCTGCGACTGCTGACTGACCACTATGGAAGCTTAGAGCCTTTCTGCATTCCACCATATACTTGAGAGGCAAAATAAGCGTACCAAGTTAGATGAATACACACATTTTCTAATTTAACTTACACTTTTTTACATCTACTTTTGAATGTCCTAGTGGCTGCTTTGCATTACAGACTTTAGTTCAAGAACATCTTTTTAGCATTGTTTGGACTCCTTTTCCACTTGTTACAGGGGCCTGCCATTACCTGGGCTTCAATACACCAAAATCTAACTTAACAAGAAATACACGCTTTCCAAAAGAAATGTCAATTCATTACACAGCTATCAAACAGCACACACAGCACACAGTAAGTTAAGTGTTTAAAATAATCATCTGTAGCCTTCTGGTCTATTGAATTAGCATGTTTTGAAACTTATCATAGGGAGCTGCTTTCCCAACCACCACAGTTGTTATGCTATGCAGTAATAAACAGTAAACAATAGTAAAATTAAAGGAAAAGTGCCTATTATTTTTTCCCTTGAGTGATTTTGTATAAATAACTTACATACAAAATCAGTATATGTAAAAGCTATTTAAAACCAGAACCATTGGTTTTTCATAGAACCAAGAAGCGCTATGCCAGAGCCCAACACATACTGAATTGTTCTGATTACAAGCTCACCATTTCTGTCCTTCTAAAAAAAAAATATATAAAAAAAAAAAAACTCGCCAAATTTAGCTGCAATTGCAACTCAGCATCACTGAGCCTGCAGCTGCTGGTGGGATCATCCTGGAGCATGGCGTCCCACTCACCCCACAGACTGGCAGGGCTGGTCCCTCTGTACCACGCTTGGCAGCACTGGGCACAGAAGTTGCACCAGCAAGTGGCACCACTGGCACTGGTAGCAGGCCCTGCTGGAGGATGCGGCAGAGACTCCCTCATGTAGGAACTAGGGATGGATAAGTATCATCAGTCAGAGCAGCAGAGACAGGTCTAAAGAACTAATGATAAAAGCGAAAGCTGGTTTTCATTCATTTCAAACCTAAAAAAAATACCTAGCTAATAATCAACTTGGAGTCACATTGATATAGCAAGTTTTGCAGGTTTTTTGAGACTCTTTAAGCATTTAACTTAATTCACTCTCCATTTTTGTCACATCAACTCAGAAAGCAGTGATTAAACTAAAGACTTCAACCTTCTTTACACTATTCAGAGCATCACAGATTTCTCTTTTACACTCCGGATAACCAAACACACGATAACCTTTCAATGTGGCTTCAAGTGTAAACTGCGCAGAAGTCAGGACAACCAAATATAATCTCAGCAAGTATTTATTTTGAAAAGGAATGGGAAATTTATCACACAGATAAAATATAGATAGAACTCATGTATCTCTGTTGCCATGAAGCAGTATCTTTAGTTGCATGGCTTTAGCTAATTATGAGAATTAGAAAAAAAAAGGCACTGCTCAATGCATTTGAAGTGTGGTACACAAGAGATACCGTCTTGTATTCCACATATTACAGTAGAAAAACATTACTCACTAATACAATAAATCTCAATTTCAGGCCATTGGCAACAGGCCACATTCCAAAACAGTGCTGTAAATTCTACAGGAGTTTGACCACAGTTATTTTTAAAACTGTAAACTGTAAATGTCAATGGAAATCTTTATGTGCCAAGACTCTTTAAAAACTTACAAATTTGAATTAACTCAGAACTAAATGCGTATCAGAAATAAAATTGTAACTGTATTGATTTTTAACATCAATTAAGTATACATTTGCATTTATTTTTTACATTATACACCTAAAAGTCCTTATACAATATTATAAAACTCCAGATTCTTAATCAATACTGGTCAGACCTAGACCAATACACATTTTAGGAAACTACTCAGATCTCTCTTCAATGGCTATAGTCAATGTCTCTTACAACAGATGTTTGTTTTTACCACCTTTGAATGGATAGATGTAATTTCTGAATTTCTTCGTGGCACACTCCCAGCTGCAATATAAAACTGTCAGAAAGCAAATGATGTGGCTGAAATGAAATTGGCAGGAATACCACTAAATACTAGCGCTTATAAAAGACAATTAAACCACCAATACTGTAGTACTTACTGTTACTCCTGGATTTTGCATTGGCTTGACAGCTAGCAACAATCAAGAGTAACAGGAAAAGGAGGCATTAAGGAACTGATTTTCATTATATTTTTCCTGTTCAGATAGTGGTGTCTGAAGCAATGTAGAATTCACCCCTTCATGTACTGTAGATCAGTACATGAAGGCTTACCAAGTCTCGTTTTGTGGTTTAACACAAGATCAGAAGACATGTTAGCAGCACTTTGAAAAGATTTGTTTTCTTGAAAGATGATTGCTTAATTTGACAGCTACACTCTAAGCATTCAATCAGTTAGATCAAAGCCACGTGGTTTTTTTCAGACAAAAGACAGAAGTTTTTATTGTTAAGATAGCTGTCCTATTGCAGAAATGAAACAAGGTCTGAGGAGAAAATACAAACAGGTCAGCATCTTTTGAGGTCTAGCATATGCACACATAATCATATAAGGGGTAAGTGCATGTAGTGTCATTCAAGAGATGAGGACTTTTCTGTCTTCATAGTACCCATAGATGATACACTTGCATTTTTCCTTCCATTATTCTCATGGAATCCTTATCTCTGATTTCCAGACAGAAATCACCAAGAATGTGAGACTGCCAGAAAATGATTCCAAGCATGTCTAAAAAAATCTCATGTGGCTTAGATCAGAAGCGTTGACACTTAATCTGGAATTCATCTCACGTAACTTTCAGTGTCTCTAATATCTATGTTTGATATGTCTTGCAATCAGAGATGGCTTGTGTATCTAGAGGGACTCAAGTTCAGAGGCCACCATGAATAAGACATTAGAACCGTTGTTAAAGGGGTCACTGCGGATGTATATATAGACATGCTCTAGGTAGGGCTTGGGCCTTAAAAAGGAGGAAGTCTTTTCTAGCATTGGTGGGAAGGATCACCGTAAAGAAAGTGAAATTATTCAACAGATTGAATAACAGAAAAACAATGCCTCAGAGTTGGAAAGTTGGAGCTGTAGAAAGGCCAAATAGTAAACAGATTTTTCCAGAACATCTGTATGTGCAGAACCCCATCAGAAAACTTACGAATAATGCAACACCATGTACAGTATTTTCATTAGTCACTCAAGAAAATCAACCATAAACATTTAAAGATAACTGAATGCAACATAGAGAGGTGATCTAACTCAGCTTCCTCCTCATTTTTAAAACCTCTTATTTTAATTTGTAATTTTCTCTCCAAATAAATTATTCCAGAAACACAGATCTGAAAGGAAGGGATCTTAATTTTATGGTCTTACCTGAGCTTCTTGTCATATAAAGTTCTTAAATTCGTTACAACAAATATATACTCTGGCAAAGCCAAGGCCATATGAACATATTTATCTGAAATTTCTGTCCAGATTTCTCAGTGTGTTTATTCATTTATTTGGAGCAGAAGAATGTATGTACTAGTGCAAAGATCCACCTAGCTAGACTCCATCTTCCAGTCTTCTCCAAGAGTGCTATAAACAAATATCTAGGAGAGAGTGAGATACTCTCACAGATTGAATGCAGGTGCACCTACATTCAATGTTAGAGAACCTAACACTGGGACCCAAACTAGAGTTAGGTTTACAGACGGACTCAGTGATCATAAGGGTCTTTTCCAACCTAAATTATTCTATGACTTCCTGAGCCAGATACAATTTCTATATATTTGGTAATATAGTCAAGAGTTAACTCTAGTGGCCTCTCTCACCATGAAACAGTATCTAAGATGTGCTCTCTGCATATAGGGTAATGGACCTTCCTGCCCTCAGTGATTTATCATAACACAGACAGTGTTGCCATCCTGGTCTTGTTATTAGGATATAAGTCCAATACTCTTTTCTTCCTATACAGCTTCTTTTCTTCCTATATTCAGCCTGTGCAGGACTCCTGATTGCTGAGGTTCACCAATTTGTCTCTCTTCTATGCTGTCTTTAACATAAAGCATACCTCCACTGCCAGCAAGATTTAGTCTATGTTCCTCGTACATTTTGTAACCTTGTACTGGAGTGTCTCACTGATTACCCTTCTTCCACCAAATTTGTTATAAGCCAAACAGACCTCCTACGGCTCCCTTCACCCAGAGCTGACCATTCCATTTTCCCATCTTATTTCTTAGTATTTCTGCCAATGTATCACTAATTCTGTTCTTGGCAGTCTAAATTCTACTTTCTACCAGTTTATTCCTACCCTCTGACATATCTGTGAGAATATAGAATTTCTGCATCTTGATCTTTCATAAAGTGTCATCCCAAACCCAACCTTAAGTTTTAAAACCTTTGCTCCCTTATGATTCAGATTAAGTTCATATCTTCTGCACAGATGTTGCTGGAATCTCCTAGCTATTTCCCTAAGATATCATATTTTTAAATGCATTACTCATTTCAGCACCTGCATCTCTTTGCTGTCAGCTTTTAGTAAGTATTATTTATGTGCTCAAAAAAAAGCAAAATTCTCATCTATATTTAACATGACATTTTTATAGGCAAGTAAAACCAGTAATTCCCAATAAGTATTTTCATCTGTGAAATGTCCTTGACCAAAAAATAATATTTGAAGCAATCTTAAATCTATCTTCTTGCTTCTATACTAACATTCGGAAATCTTTTTCATTTAAATCTGATATAGATGAAGGAATAAGCTACCCCAAATAACTACAAACTCCTGTGATGGATCTAATTTTTTTGACTTTGCTGTCTCGAACGTAGATAAGAATCTATGTAAGTATATAAAAATCCTCAATCAGCAAGATAATAAAAACCAAATTAAATACTCTCCTCTAAAACAATATAATCCACTTCATATTTTTCTGCCTGTAGAGCTAATGAAGAAACAAATACATGACAAAAGTTATAATGCTTATACCACTGCTGGAAGATAGGTGAATGCCACAGCAATGCAAATGGTATGAGGATTGATGTGATGCAGAATAGAATTTTATGGAAAGCTCTGCACATTTTCCAGCTTTAAGATATAAGCCAATGCTTGTTAAATCCAGCAAGAGAGTTTCCTCTGACTTCAAGGGGGATTGAATCAGATCTTAATGTTAAAAGCCAATAACTGGAACAACACATTAATTTAGAGTTACTCTTTACAACTCTCAGTGATCAGAAAATCGACTTTCACTGCTTGCTACTATACTATTAATGACAATTTACATAGGCCCCCAAATGGTTTTTCTTTTAATAGGCCATATTAAATATTTCCATTTTCCAAGCATGCCATTTTGGCAGTAGACCCTCATGTGTGCAGAGAACTAAGACAAAGTAGCGGTAAATATTCCTTACGCAACTAAATACATATCAATACATCAAATACCAGCTGCTAGAATACAAATAAAAGGAGACAATTCAAAAAATAACTGAAGATAAAAATAAGTCAGACATAATACAAGGATGGGGTAAGCAATGACAACATTGGAGAATGGTTCAATAAACATAACATTCATGTTTTAAGCACTCTCATGTATGAAGTGTTGTTTGACAGAAGAACTACTGGGAGAGTGTCTCATACAAAATTTGTATCATGAACCTAAATAAATTATTTTTTCCCTTCTTTAGACTGAGTTTTGCTCACTACAGTTGTTGTCTTTCTCCAGACTTTTTATTTTTTAACGAAATCATTACACCAGCTTGGGCTTTATGACATCATACCTGTTTTCATGTCAAAAATAATTACTATTTTTGTTATTGATTTCATAGCAAGCAGAAAGCTGAAGTGTAAAAGAATAGTTACCTTAAAACCCCCAAAATCTTAGCAATAAAAAGTGAACTTAGAAAAAGGGTCATTGTATTTTCATACAATCTTTTATTTAATAAGTTTTGTTCCAGCATAATTCCAAGCAAATCCAAGCAAAAAATCTCAACAGACACTCCAGCCTGGTGGTCTAGCACCTTGGGGGACTGCTCACAGAATGTATGGAGCCTGACACTTCGAAGCAGCTAATTCTGTTTCAGGTTAGCATTTATCAAACACAGTGTACTACTCACTTCAAAACGGGGGCAGGGGGCTCACTCTGCTAAAAGAATGTGTTTGTACTGTGTAAAGAAAAATCACAAATGGCAATACTGAGGAAAGAGACGTGAGATTAGAGGATGAACTACACTTTTCTATGCCAGAAATAAGACTCTCAAGACAGAGTCAAGATATTGAAGCACAGCAATAAAGGAAAGTGCAATTCATTACTCTGTATGTTTTATGATTAAAAGGGAAATTTCTCTACAGACCACATCTCTTGTAACAAGAGAACACCATACTTCACCTCCCATACCAAAGAGTTATTTAAGTTTCACATATTATAATTTTAGACATGTATCTTAGTCCCTTGCTTTGGAATTGCTGATATCACTGTTAAACAATTACCAGAATAAAATATACATTTTTGACTTGTCATTTTTGTAATTACAAGGCAACAGCAATGGAAGCAGTTAAATATATTACATATAAATTCTTAAAGTAGCCTTCCATCAGAACTATCCAGTCCTTTCAAATGCAGATCTCAGCTTTTCCATTTTTAATTGAAATAACACATTGAGGTATCCCTAAGTTTATCTACAAGAAAGAAAAAAATACTTTTCTGATAAACATTCTTTGCCTTATTTAGATTCAGAATAAAATAATAAGGAGAAAGGCTAGAGTGGATAGGTCTCACATTAAGAAACTACATACAGAGAAAATCAATAAGGAGGAACTAGAAGGAACAAAACCCAGAAAAGGGGAAGAAATTATTTAATCTTTTTCTGGGTTAAGAGACAGAGAAGATGAATTGAACATAATAAATAATGATGGAAGCATTCAAGCTAAAAAAAGAGAAGAAATTTCCAAACAAGAGTGAGCCATTTATGTCTAATCTATGCTCACATATTTATAGCTTAATATAATTTTATTTTTGCAATATTGGAACTTTTTTCAAAATCTAATTTACCTTGACTTTTCACAGAACCATAGAAGAGTTTGGGTTAGAAAGGACTTTTAAANAAGCTGAGGCGGGGTCTCACCAGAGCAGAGAAGGACAGAATCACCTCCCTCGAACCTGCTGGCCATGGTTCTTTTGGTGCAGCTCAGGATAGGTTGACTTTCAGGGCTGTGAGTACACATTGCCGTCTCATGTCCAGCTTTTCATTCACCAGTACCACCCATACTTTTTTTTAAAACCTTCTATATGTTAATAATGTCTTATAGATAAATATGTGCCAACAGGTATTGGTCATTTAGGAAAGCTAAAAGTAATTTGTTTGCCTTAGAGGGAAGAGGTCATCAGAGATCTTTGCTAGTCAAAAAGGCAATATTAACCAATAATAATAATAAAAACAGCTAGCTGATATGCTCATAAAGACAGGTTGCACAAACTGCTTAAGCTTTCAAAGGCTCCTCTCTAAACTAAGAAGTCCTAAAGAAACATAATGCATCTTGTTCTGAACAGTTTTCCTTACGGAATTTTACCTCTGGCTTATCATTTCATTTTGTGGTTGACTTCTGAACAGCAGGTGTTGCTATCAGTCACAAGGTACACAGCAGTTTTGGTTTTCTTGCCTTATTAGCTTGCCTCCCCCAGACAAGAAATGAAGCTCATAGTATACAGTTAAAAAAAATATCAGGTCGTTACTACTGCTTTTTTGGGCATGCTGCTTCATTGACCTCAGTTATGGGAGTTACGTGGAGTTATAAAGCCCATCACCAGACAATATAAAGCAAGAGGAGGAAAAGTAAATCTCTAACACCAAAGGCTTTGGTAGTTCCATCTTGCTCTGTATGATATGGTGTTCCCAAGAGCCAAGATGTGCAGAAAATGACTGGAAAGGAGATAAGAGTCTCTCAACAGAGTAACCTGTTGCACTGTGCACACAGTTTACAAACAAACATGCTAAGAGAAAGAACAAAGAGAAAAGAGCCAAGATGTGCAGAAAAGAATGGTACTAGCCATGGCACCGACGCAGGGCAATATGTGCCCTTTATTGAAAAGACGTGGTTACAAAGTCTCTGCCTTCAAGCTAATGGGACACCCACCCACTTCGTGGATGTAGTTACGTGCTCTCATTGAGAAAAAAGGCAACATACCGTGAACATTTCCTCTTCTACTATAAACTTGCTTTTATGACCTGGTAAAATCATGCCATACACTAACAATGCATGTTTATATGGGCATATATGCATGAGTTCATACCCATGCACATATATCAAGTTTATTTTTACTTTTTTCAGACTTCAGAAGTTTTATGTGCTGGCTGTGTTTCACATGAAGAATACCTCAGAGCCTTTCTTACTGAACCCACAAAGGTTCAGAAAGCTGCATTTAAACAAGTGCACTATGTTAATATTACCATGTCTTTATAAATACACATCAATTAACATATAAAAACATACAACACAATGTAAAATACAGCTGGTTTGCCTCAGGATATTATGCTAAGGGAATTAAAAATGTCTTACTTTGTTGCTTCATGCACATAAAAGCAACAGAATGATTACATGTTTCCATTGTTAAAATAACACAACCTAAACCTATACTATTTGTTTAGAATTTACAGTACCTAAACAGCCTGTGAGCATTCAAATCTGAGATTTCCTTTTAGAGTTCATTCTCACAGTCAGTGCTTTTTTGCTTTATGATAAAAAGGTGAAGAATGTCCATGTTCCTGTATGGAACATGGAATAAAAAGTATATTCTAGATCAAGAAATGTTGATCTGTTTCATATATTATCAAGATCCACTCTGTAACTAAAAGCTTTTCTGTCCTTGCGCCTCCAATTAAAAGTCTGTCCCAGGTCCCCACTCCTTTGATTACTGGGCAGGAAACTAGGAACAAGTTTTTAAGTTTTTCCATGATTGCTGTTTCTTAGGAATCGTTTTTTAAAGTGTCATGGCTGGATTAAGATTTCTACTAAGCATTACACATATTCCACAATATGTCACAATTCTGCACAATTCTTCTTTCCTTGTAGTTTCCTTGCTCAAGTTCTGTGCAGCAGACACAAATTTG
The DNA here is from genome assembly GCA_013400135.1 of Rhinoptilus africanus. Taxonomy (NCBI): domain Eukaryota; kingdom Metazoa; phylum Chordata; class Aves; order Charadriiformes; family Glareolidae; genus Rhinoptilus; species Rhinoptilus africanus. Next base: position 192,493 of record VXBO01012527.1, read on the forward strand.
TACAAATCAGAGGACAGCTGCTAATGTGGTGGTTAATTTTTTCAGCCACATATCCACATGTATCTCTTACCTATTCCACTTTCAATGTAGGGCACTGTAATAAAGGGCTTGTCATAATTACAGTTTATTGAAAGCAATTTTGAAGCAGTCAGATTGCTTTCAGGTTGCCCAGAGAGATATCACTGGAGATATTCAAAAGCTGACTGGACCTGGCCCTGAGCAACCTGCTCTGGGTGGCCCTGCTTGAGCAGGAGGGTTGGACTACATGACCTCCAGATGTCGCTTCAAACTTCAACCGTTCCGTGATTCTCTGATATCAGAATAGTGAAGAAGGGATCCAAAGATACTGCATGATGAGCAACAACAAAGAGTGCAATGAAGCAGAGTACGTTATTGGCCTCGATCATTATTATATGAGAAAAAAAGAAAGATGCCAAGGTTAGTCAAACTCTTGGGTACATTAAAGCAAAATTAAATTAAATTCAAAAGAAAGAAAATATATAATTAGCAGTATGAATATGTGTAATAAACCATTTTTTAATGTAGAAAACACTTTTACTATATTCTTACAATAGCAATTTTTGAAAGTCTGCTAAATACACTTAGAACTCACATGGCTGGACAAATGATCAGGAATGGTTTCCAGATCATTTTCTTTAATGACAGGTTTGAAACAACTTAAGTGTAATCTCAGACATTCTTCAAAAGACTGCCTTAATCTCTGAGGCTACTAATGTTTGCATGACATCATTGTCATTACAATCCTGTCTCTTCACTCTGTAACGAGAAAAACTGAGGGAAACATGAAAAGGAGTTTTTACTAGCGTCCTACTCAGGTGTATTATTTCAAATTCCACTTCAAAATCTGGACATTAGCTCGCAGTAAAATACACTAAAAACCCCAAATTCTTTCATACAAACCTAGCCACACAAGCATAGTCAGTCAGTCCCCTTCAAAGTAGTTGTTTTATAACCCTAATTATCCTTGATACACCAGAGGAATGCATTTTTCTTCCTAAAACTGAACCATGTATCAGGACTTAACAGGCTTACATTTCTTCTTTTATTATTCCACATTCAAGTGGATGAACATGTTATTTAGAAGATAATCCTTTTTTCTTTTTTTTTTCCTCAAAATCATGACATACTGATACAACTTCCGTATTTAAAATAGTCACTTCATCATGAAACAATGTATCACAAGAGAAAGACAAATATCAAAAGAGTAAACCTTCTGTATGAAGGAACTTCTATGACTTCTTGCACTCAACATTTTCAAAACAAAATGCAACAGTAAATGGAAATTTTCAATATGATTCATCTTGGGTAGTGTTTTTTCTGTCCCCACAGGGTATTTACAAAATTTCTACAACTGGCATAAAGTCCATGCGTTATAAAAGCTGTGAGAAAGAGCAACATTTTTTTTAAAAGTAGGTGTTAACTACTGATCACATAAGCACAAAGCAGCCTGATGAAGTTATTTGTGCCTGGCAGATCTAGACCAACTGAAAATAACTGCAAGTGGATGTATTTCTTCAGGGTACTAACATACACACACCGTTAAAATTGTCACCACAGTTTAAAAGTTTTTAAAAGATACAAAAACTCTTATTCATATAAAATCATAGAATCGCCTAGGTTGGAAGGGACCTTTCAGATCAACTCATCCAACCATCAACCGAACTCTGACAAAAACTGTCACTAAATCATATCTCTAAGCACTATGTCTACCTGTCTTAAATACCTCCAGGGATGGTGCCTCAATCACTTCCCTGGGCAGCCTGTTCCAATACTTAATAAACCTTTTAATGTAAAAATTTTTCCTAATATCCAGTCTAAACCTCCCCTGGTGCAACTTGAGGCCCTTTCCTCTTGTCCTATCACCTGTTAGAATCAACATTCTCTCAGATTGTTGTCTAAAAGAAAGGGATACAAAAGGAGACATACCACTGAAACGTTTAGCAGTTACCACAGTGACAGCAGGCATCCTAAATTTTGTCAGGTTTTAGTTTACTTCTGGGTTAACAATTTAAATAAAGAAAAACAGTGATTCATTAGTAATCTTCTTATATGCTCATACCAAAAAATTTGCTGAGATATAGTAAGCCTATTTAAAATGTAATTGATAGTAAAAATAACACTAATGTAATTTTGAAGAACATTAAATTAATGGAAATGCTAAACAATCTCAGTTCTGTCTTGTCTCTACAAAATACAGTATATTTTTATGTAAGTTACATTTACTAAAGCCTCTTATATATTTATTAATGGCTTTTAAGCAGACTAAGTAATAGACAGTGATTAAATAAAAAATTCCAGATCCACATTCCTCTGGTCTAAAATGCTAGACGTGAAGGAAACGTGTATTTGCCTCTTCCATAAACATACATATACAACAACGTTTAACCTGAGATTAAAATGTAACTTTATACATGAACCACAGAATTGTACGTTCCTCATGGAAGTCATGGAAATGTAATTCCATAAAAAAATCATTGCACTAGTATTAAACTATCACTTTTCCAAGAAAGAAACAGAAGGCCCAGGGAGATTCCACTGTGTCAAAAATACTTCTGGAAGCAACTACTAAATGTAATTCTTAAGATGAACCTTGAAGGAAAGGAGAAGCCAAATGTGTTTTCCATGTATAATGAAGTACAGTTGTTGGCAGTCAAAAAACATAAAACATGTTGAGACTTTACCACATGAGAAAAGTATCTTCCTACTACTTAGTGACACATTGCAACAGTTTGTACATGAAAGGGTCCAGGTAGCTCATTAGTAACAATATGAACGTGCCTTTATAGTCTCCACAGACAACATTCTCAGAGTCATGGGCTATTGTCACTTGGAATCTAATACACTAAAAAGCATGGATGAGCCCTAAATCTGAGTGCTTTCCTGCCTTCAAAATGGGCAAGCCCACTTGCCAAAGAATGGAAGATGATGCTTTATAGTGCAAGCAGCTACAAGGCAGTGACAAAATTCCATGGCAGGATCAGCCATATGGCATGAATTTTCCATTCATGACCACTACAGTATTCATAACCATCTTGTGGCGAGGGAACATTCATTGCACATTTGCCATCCCACAGATGATTATTCTAAAATTTTTGAAACAGACTTACATTTGAGATCATTATTGTTGACATTAGTAATTACAAGAAGCATTCCAAGATGCAAAGTTTTAATGGTAAAATAGAGCATCAAATATCACATGAAAAGAAAAACCATGGATACATAAATGTAGATTATTCTTGTTAAGTCAAATTTCTCAGAGAATACAAATGCCATTTATCTGAAGTCAACAAAGGCTGCCTCTGTCTTTTCTGATAGAGTGCAATGTATTCATTTAGCTGGAAAACACTAGACCGTTAGATGAAAGCTCAAACTAATGATTCACAAGTAAGTTCAAAATTATGCACACAAAGGTGTGCTGATTCCTCTTGCTTACAGGCATTCTCTACATGTCTGTTGTCCTATAAAAGTGTAGGTCATGATGCCTCCCTAACGACCACCGGTACGCTAAGAGAACAAGATAGCTTACTAACCTGTGCACCAAATTGCCAATGGGACTTTGTCAGCCATGTAGTAGCCACATCTTCTCTCTTGCATTGCTTGGGTGAAACAACTGTCCCACCTAATGCATTTTCTGAGACCACACATAGCTCTTTTCCTGGACAGCAGTGAAATGCAGTTCCATTCTCCAGAACCAGCCCCATGGAATCCTGCCTGCCACCAGCTCATGAGTATAGTCAAGCCTGAGCTAAACTAGTCAGATCAGGGGATAAGTCTAAATCCCCTTTTTAATACCACTGTGTGTACTCAGGATGCTTTTTCATCAGGAAAACCAAAAACTTCATGACCAAGTGCAAACTCAGCCTTTTGGTGCCTTCATTATCCAAGTTGAAAACAGGGATACGAGGACCTTCCTATGACCTAAGGCTTCTGTGAAGGCTGGTAGAGTAAAAAAAATGGTACATCACTCAAAAAACCACAAGCAAGAAAGAGGGAGAATTTACACTTGTTACACAGGTCAAGATATTTTTTAAATTATTGTTTTTCAGAATTTATAAATATATTCCTACTTACATAATGTAAAATAGAATATGCAAAAAAATCTTTAGTCCTGTCTTTTGATGAAATTTAATTTTAAAAAGAAATTTTAAAGATTATTGCACTCTTGTGCAGATTCACCTTTAAATCTTTTAAATCCATACTGTAAATCTTAGTGATACTTAAATATAAATGACTCTTAAAAAGTCTTCTATTCCTGTGCAAACTGTAAGACAAGGGTGTACATATTTTTTTTCTTTGTAACCTTGCACTGTTATTAAGAGTAGGTCATCACATCTGGAATACTCTTCACCTTCTCCCACCAAAGAAAGAAGGAATAGAAGGAAAGCAGGAACTGATTTTTGTTTTCACTTCACATTTTAACTTTGTTTCATTAGGAAATTTAATGTTTCTGAAAATAAACTGAAATAAAGCCATCAAAGGTGCAATTTCCAGATTCCTCACCATTCTAATTTGACTATGAAACAGTACGCTCTACATGTGGAATTACTTATTTCACAATATGAAGATTTCTAAACAAATTATTTAATGTTGTTTGCTGACATTTGGGAAATAAGGACTGTATTTCAAGTTCCTACAAATTACACCCTTTGTTGTCTGTCAGTTCCTGATTAACTTGATACCTTTTGGACCCCATATGTAATATAAATATATCACACTGAAAAATTGCAATGAATGTATCTGAAGTTATGCAATTTGAAAAGGTTGTATATGCATGGGGAGAAGGAAAAGGGTCATGATGAGAAGATATACTATGTACTGAGTTTATAAACTGCCCTGAAATAAATTTCTCAGAACAGAAGACTGCTACCCAATTGACACATTCCTCAGATGTGACTTCAGTGCACTCAATTCTGGACATCCCAATACCCAGCAAATGAGGAACTGAGTGACTTTCTAGATTATTAGGAACAAATAGCTTTTACTAGCCAGACGCTAGATCAACAATCAGAAAGAATAATCTGAAGCAAATTCCATGTCGAAAGCCCAGTGACTTCAAATACAAGCATTTACAGAAATATCACTAAGACAAAGACTGATATATCAATTTTTTATATTATAAGAGAAAAATCAAATACTTTTTGTAGGGCATATTTCATTTCTAAAAGAAAATTTTGCTGTTATACCATAGTGGGAAAATTAATTATTTAATACAGAAAGCTAAAATCTTACCATACGTAATCCCTCTGAAATAAAAAAAATAAATATAGATATAGATATATATATATGATCAGTTTGGTTCTCTATAGACCTTATTAATTTTTTGTGATTTTCTACAGTTTTCCATTCTTATCAAACTAAGATGCTAGAGACTCACTAAATTACATTTTTTTTCTACTTTCATGTAATTTCTATTATCAGTGAATTGTTTATCTTACAGTAATGAGGGAAATAAAATATTATTAATGTGAACATCATGAAAAATATCTGTGTAAAAATTATAAATATAATTTAAGTAATCATATTTTGATTTATGTCATCTATCATTTCATTGGCAAGCATGTAGATCCCTACATATACTTTTGACTATAATCGTACAAAATAGGAAAGCCCCTAAATATGCACCATGGTAAACATTCTCGACATCTAACAAGTGACACAGTAAACACAAAATATTACTATTATCTTAATTTTCAGAGCACTGAATATTTACCAATTTCTGCTAACTTTTCAAAATTGTAAATATGGAGAAATATTCTGCAGTGAAAAATGCAATGCCACATTGCAATTTGGAACAAAAAAATTATAAAAATAATATAGAATCATAGAATCATAGAATCCTAGGGTTGGAAGGGACCTTAGTAGATCATCTATATACACTCACAAAATACTCAGAACACTAATAGAAGAGTAACCAGAGTTAGTTTCCTGGAAATTCTTAGCTCACAAAAGAAAAACAGAAAAGAAATTAGATTAATAGCTTTCTTAAAATGTGTTTTTACTAAGTGCACGATTTGTACAGCCAAATGAGAATTTTAAATGTAGCATGTCAAGTAACAACCTCGCTCGGTGTGCTGTACCTCAAATATACATATAAAAACTTTTGCATTAAGTAACTCAGGGGGGTGGTTAGAATGTACATGTTAAATTTAAACACAAGTTTTAAAACAACTGTAAGTCTTATAAGGAGAAGTCTGTTATTTATATTGTAATAGAAACAAAAACAAAGAACTTCAAGGTTTGAAATTTAAGGCATGGCTATACTGTGAAATGGACCATGGTGCTGTTACCCTTGAGTCAACAGAGAGTCAAAGCCACATGTCCATATGGTTTAGTACAGCACTGTGCAGTGTGAGTTCACAGTCCAAGTAGCCATGTTAGTTTGGTATCACCTTCCAGTAAGTCTGACAAGAGTTATTATCTCATCTACAGTGTTGGAATAAAACAGTTAAACTGTCCCAGGCCTCAAGCTGGCTTGCCAGGACTCTATTGATGAGTTTAAGTCTGGCGTGAATAAAGCAAGGCTGGATTCTTCATGCACACCTACATAAATACGTGCTTACTGCTGTCAGGACTTCAGTTTACTGATAGAGGGAGGCCTTTTATCAGTGACACTAAAGTGGAGTAATCTACACAGACATTCACAGTCTGAGCACACACAGTCAAGCATCTTGGACTACAGATATCTGTAAGGTTTGCACTCCCTTGTTCCCACTCCTGCTGTCTGAACAGGAGATAAAAGTCATGGAGAGCGCTCCACCTTTTTGGTTACAAACCCAACCTCCCACTTTGAAAAAGAACTTCAAAACCAAAGGCAAGGAATGCATCTGTGAATATGTAAGACACTTTGCTAAGAACACCTCCCAGTTTTTAATGAAACACTCTTTTCCTTCAGGTGATTATCCTTGCATACTCACGCTCTGGGTGACCCCAAGCAGTATCATTCCTAGCCTAACTGATTAGAAAAACTCAAAGATACTAGAAGGACATATTTACTTTAGCAGTGGCATAATTTGTAATAAAAACATGGGTCAATCTGCAGGCGGCAAGTATGTACATCAATAGCTTAGAAACATTTCCAGAATTTTCTTGGGATTCCCTTTGGCTTAAGCTGACAATTCACTCCAGGATCTTCACAGCAAATACACATAAAGCTGGCACTACTTTGGAGAAGAACTTAGTGAAAGCCTT
>VXBO01012529.1:0-26682 GCA_013400135.1 Rhinoptilus africanus
GGTGAGTGTGTATAACACATATAAACTAATCCCTGTATTTCATTGCAGGTGATGGGCTTTAAAAATTATTTTCTATTTCTGCAGGGGTGAAGATGATAGTCCAGAAAGGATTTGTGGGGTGTCTCAGTGACATATTTTTGAAAACAGTGCATACTCCCTATGAAAACTGGGAATCTTTGAACTGGCAGGATGCTGAAGAGCAAAACAATGTCTATCACATGTGGGAAGGATGCCCCATTGCTCTCTCCCAAGGAGCACATTTTCTTGGCAAAGGTAATTTGCTGTACGGTTGCACAAGTCCAATATGCTTTTGAGATATAAAAGTTGATCATATCAAAAGTATTGTAGTGATCTGCATTTCAAAGCAGCGTTAGTTACATAGGATCATTTTTGAACGGTATAAAACCTGGTTTCTGGGTTCACAGAAGACTGCTGCATGGAAGAGGAATTGCATTCACAGACAGGTGCTGCTGCTGTAACTGGATGCAGTTTTGATATGCGTGTAAAAGGTGAAATTTCACTTTTGAAGAGACATGGATGCCTTTAATGTGTCAAAAAATACCAGGTAGCAAAACTTAGAAAATTGCACCAGCTTGGTTTGTTGCAGTACATTATGGAAAACTGTCCTGTACAAAGCTGAGTGACGAACTTGTAAATCTTAACCTTGAAACCCCTGAGTTCTTCATGTCAAAGTAGAAAGTAGCACCTGAACTTTTGCTTTTGGTTTCTTGAACCTATTTGTTTATGTATTTGATTAACTTGTGCATGTATTCACTTTCTTTCAAGGGTTCCTGGAACTGTATTCAGGTGTTTTCAGTGGTGGAATGGAATTTGAGATCTCATTCAATTTTAGAACAGATCAACTGAATGGATTGCTTTTGTTTGTTTACAATACAGATGGCCCAGATTATCTTGCAGTAAGTTCAGAAATACAAATAACTATACTCAGATATGAACTGTGAGTTTTGTCTGCTAAGATATGTCCAGCAGTTAAAGAAATTGCTGTGCGCAGCAAAGTGTAAGGGCAGCAAAAAGACTCCAACAAATGCTCAGAATAGGTTACCTGTGTTATTTATATCATAAAGAAGATATCAGTATATGAATATATGAAAAGCAGAATTATTCTCTTCACTGAGTTAGAAGTGGTTAGAAAGGAGAATAAAATATATGCATTAAAAGCTTTTGGTTCATTCCTGGGAACGTATAGTTACCCAATTTCCCGCTTCTCGTACTAGAACAAAATCAATCAAATTGTAAATCAAAAAGTTGATGATGGAAATTGTCCTATGTCCTAATAAAGCTTTCTCTTTAAGGAATATGTATTGTATGTATTTTTATAACCAATATGATTTTCTCATTTTGATTTGGAACATAAGAATATAGACAGAAATTAGTAGTCCATCTTAATCCCATCTCATCCCTATGACTGTTTTCCCAACACTGTAGAGGAAGCTCTACAAATCCTGTATTAGGTAAATTTCTGAGATGATGCCTATGAACTTTCTTGTTGTTGTCTATTAAATAAGACTGTTTTATGCTTGGAAGTACTCATGACTGTTACAGCTTTTCAAATTTTTGTTTATTAGTTACATATATTTAGCTCTGGATTTTCATGTTTTTCTTCCCCCAAGGGTTTTGAATGCAATTAGACAGCAGTTACCATTGCTCAGTGGGTCAGCTATAGTTACTGCTTGCACCAACTAGTAGGTATTACATTGAAAGTAATACCTCTTTTTAGTTTGTCCAAGAAGCAACCATTTACATTTAGAAATTTTTGAGAGTATTGTTACTCTTTGTGACCTAATCTACCCTTTCTGCATTTTTATTGAGTTACATTTATTTATTTATATGCAGCTGTTTTGCTAATGGCTGTCATGTCACAGCCTATTTTATTGCATGGCATTATATCCAATGTGCCTTTTCTTTTAAACTTCTGACCTAAAACGTATAAATACATTTTTCTGCTTTTCAGATCAACTATAACTTGTTTTTCACTTTTTATGGTACTGACTTTCCCAGCAGATCATTTTTTCACGGATATTGAATTCTGCTAGACTTGATTGCTTCCTCTTTTTCAAGCAGCCTTAGTCCAAAAATTATAAGTTCCAATAACAAGTCTTGCTAATTACATGTTACTACTTTAGTTTTGCTCTCAAGTAATGACCAAGATCATGAACTAATAGCATAAGATGCTATACAGAGATTACTGTCCCACCCTAAACAGGCTTGTATGTAATTCGCAGTACAGGGGCATTATTTACATGAACGGTGTTCACAGGTACAAACATGGTGCTTGGGTTCTTCTGGAGATTCTTGTGGTATGTGATCCTTGTTTCCTTTCTCTTGCTCTGTGAAAGACTAACAAATAGCATCTGACTGTAAAGGCAAAAGGGGACCTACTAAATTGAACACGCAGTCAAAACCACTAAGTAGTTAGACAAAACACTTTCCTTCTCTACTCCTACTTGCAGATTTTTGTCAGTATAGTGTTCACATTATTTTTAGTGCTGAAATCTGTGATTAGATATTTTTCTTAGCATTTGTTCTTAAGTCAAGTATTTTTTTTTATTGCATTTTAATCCTGATCTCAACATCTCCATAGCCTTAAGATGGGGAATTTTAGAGAGGATGAGTATATGCATGCTTTTTCAACCCTTGCAACTTTGTGTTCTGCACATACATAATGATGACAGAAGGTTTTTCCGTACACTTGAGCTCATGAAAAAAGGTTAATAGAAAGTGAAAATGAGGTGTTTAGCATGTTGCGCATGAGCTATGATGTCTTTGTTAGGAGCTTTGGTCAGGAGACACTGGCACTGCAAAACAGATTAGAGGCTATACTACTTACCCTGAGTGCCAGTGTAAGATGGTATTCCCCGACCCTTCCTTTTGCATAGGTCACAGATCTTATTAGCTATATAGTTCTGGAATGACTAAACTAGACATGTGGCTGGCCTGCTACCAAATGGCCAAAAACTCTGTCTTGTCCTCTGCCCAAAACAGAATTATATCCTAGAAAATTGCTCTGTGTAAAGGTCATTTCTTCCATGACTTCTATGCCAGGAGAATTAACTCAAGCTAGAGAGGTCAATTGGATTCTCTTTGGATCCAGGCACAACAATTATGAGCAAACTGTGACCAGATAAACCAGTACGAATAACTAGCTCTCACTCTGGCATGTGTTTCCTCATGAGTTTGTGATTGAACGAACGTACTATGACTGCTGGAAGAGTCAGCATTACTGATTTTGATGATGACCACTTCAACAGCAGAGAAAGCCTAAGCACTGCAGATCTTCTGTGCCACAGTGGCACCAGCTCCCAATACACTGTGGCTGATGTAGCTGTTGTTGAATTCAAGAGCTGACTTGCTTCTGCAAAGAAAGAAGTCCTGCAGGAACTTTTTCAAAAGAACTGCACTTCAGTAGCTGCATGAAATAAAATAACCAATGTCTGAGATGAAAGTGTTACCTGTGGTGGAGCTAAACAGGGGTGCAAAACAAGTGTTTTGTGGACTCAAAGTCAAAATCTTTTTATCAGCAAAGGAGTGACTGGTACTTATGTGGGACTTACGAAGGTGACACCTATTAGTCACCAGTGGTTTCTCTCTGTCTGGTGTGTGGAAAAGGTTTCTATTCCTTTTCCATTAAAGGCTGACTGATTTTGAGGAGAATATCGAGGGGTCTGTGTTTATTCTTCTACCTTCTTGCTGGCCAGTTGGAACAAGGCTGGTACCAGTACAGAGCATCTCTTTAACCTTATTGATTTTGAAGTGGAAAGCTCAGTTCAACATCAACACCATGTGCTTTTTCTTTCAAAGGGCTCACAAACTGACTGTCATTGCCAAGTTCTTTGAAGTCTCTTGCTTGTCTATGCTGACATCTGTGAATCTCAGGATAACTTCCCAGTTCAAAGGAGATGAAGCCATAATCAATCTTCTAGCTCAACATTGCTTGAGACTGTTTTGGGTGGCAGGTTTAACAAAGTGTCATTCAGCCTACAGTGCAGCCCCTATTCTGCCTGAGTTTTGTTTCTCAGAGCTATGGCTGGATATTCCTTTAATCTTCAAAATCATATGTTTATAAGCAGGTTGAGTGAGGTAGGGACTGACTGGTCCCTACAGAGAAGGAAAACACAGAAGCACAAAATATTTTAGGTTGAAGGGACCTTTTAAAGTAGTTTATTCTGAATCTCCACTAAACACAGGACCAACTTAAGTTTGGTAAGGTTGCTCCAGGCATTTTCTGTTTCAGTATGGACAATCCATGGCTTCTCAAATTCTACAGCCTGTTCCAATCTTTGACCGTCCTCATTATAGAAAAAAAATAAGATCATGATATCTGACTGTGATTTCTTTTGTTACAGTTAGTCTTTTGCCTCTCATCCTTTCACTATGCGTCTCTGAGAAGAGTGTGGGTCTGTCTTCTGTATATCCTCCCATAAGGTAGTTAGGTTCTCTTCCTGTTTAGCCTTAAGACTGAGCAAACCCTGTTCTCTCAGCTTCAATTCATATGTTAGGTACTCCAGCCCCTGAGCCTAATTTTGTGCCCCTCCACTGAATTCACTCCAGTGTGCCAGTATCTCTCATACTGGAGTGTTCACTGCTGAATACAGTAGTCCAGATGTGGTCTTCCATGTGATGAATAAAGGGGAAGAATCGTCTCCTTGGACCCACTGCCTACCTTATTTCTAACACGGCCCAGTGCATGGCTGGCCTTTAGCAGTTCAAAGGTACATTGCTGACCAGTATTCAATTTGTAATCCATCTTGACCCTCATTCTTTTCTTCAAAGCTGCTTTCTATGTCTAGAACACCAGTATCAGCCCACTTTGGTATCAACTGGAAACTTACTGAGAGTCCACTCCATCCTATTGCCCAGGTCATTAATAGATCTTTTGTCAGAATTGGTCCCTCTGTCAATCTCTGAGAGATGCCACTAGTAACCAGCTGGTTGTTGAACCTGCCCATGTACCTGTATAAGCTCTTCTTGCGTTTCATGTCCTCTCTCAGATTCAAGCTAAGCTTTGGCTTTCCTAATTCCAACCTTGCATACTCAGATATATCAAAATAAGAAATATGTGCTTAGAAAACAGTATATAATAAAGTTTTGCACTGGTGCTTAATATTTGTACCTCAAGTACTAAAAAGCAAGTATGCTTTTAACCATTAAACTGAACCTGCTGAGGTTTAGAGCTATGATATAATACCTTTATAACGATATTAAATTGTCTCGTTCTGTTGAGAGTTGGTAACTAACATGTTTGGCAGAAGAATGAGATGACCTTCATGAATTTTTTGTTTAATGTCATAACGTATTTTCCAAGGACAGATTAACAATCAAGGATTTTTTTAAAGGGGTCCCAGAAGGGATCCAAAGCAAACAATTTATCTCTTGTTTTTCTGAACCTATGCTCAGTACCAGAGAGGAGGACTTGTAAATGCAAGACTTTGCTCTTTTATCTTCACTGTGCAGAACAGTTCAAAGTGAACTGTGGTTCTCTATCTCTAGCTGCACTTGGGCATTCTAAATGTTGGTCCAGGTCATCATAAAAAGCACAAGCATCGTTCTCTGCCCGCTTTAAGGCTATGCCAAGATGAGTAAATTGGAAGAGGGATGTGCTGAGTAGTGACCCTATGTCAAACACCATATCCTTTCTCCAGCTTCCAGGTCTGGCAGACTTGCTGGCATACTGCTTCAGTCATGCAGCTGAAACACTTTCTTCACACCAGCACCGTGTGCTCCATATTAATTATCATCAATGAAAAAAAGCAGTTACTTGTCCAATGGACTACTGTTTCAAGCTGTTCTCATCAGCACTGATGCCATGATCTGTCCTTCATTTGTATTGTAGAGCCCTTAGCTATAAAGGGCTATGAACACCTGGAAATATGAAAAGTTTTCTCAGAGAGAAAAATAAACCAAATCCTTCTGTCTCATGAGCAAGCAGTCAGTGTGCACTCTGGAAGAGGACCTGTATTGCCCCTGACCTCTCAAGTTCTGAGTTTTCTCTTCAGTTACGGTCCCTGTTAGGGAAATGAAATCCAATTACAAATACTGCAATATTAATATTATCAGTAATCTAAATATGTCAGTTTGTCATTACTGGTGATAAGCATTGATAATAAATCTGTAGTTTTTATTTCACTTAATAAGATTTTGTCCTGGAAACAGAAATGCCTTTTTGTGAACTATCGATATTTTTCAACCACAAGTTTATCATCTAATTGTTTAGAGCTCTATACTTGCCAGTTTACAGTCAGCCCACTTTGTTTCCATTCAGTTAGGATAAAGAATCTAGCAATAAAGCATTTGGAAACTTCTGCAGTGAGAATTTAAGCAAAATATATTTCTATTAGAGAACTGGCACATTAATCTCTAAAAGCACATACAAAAACAATTATTTTCTTACGAGATTTTGAAGAATAAGGATGAAATACAGAATCAATGTATGCTGGAAAAATTTGAAATTGAGTTCACTAGCCAATTAAAAAGACCTTAATCAGATCTGACATTTCATTTCCTTATTATCCTGTTACATTCTTCTAAAAAATGAATTGATAGATAAAATACTGTTTTCTCATTCTCAAAAAAAAAAAAAAGCAAAACAGTCCTGGTTCTTTTGTTTTTATTTAGTTATATTAGTGACAAAGTCAATTGTCAAAAAATCAGAATATATTTTCCTATGTTTTGAGTTAACTGATACATTGTATTTAGCATGTTTGGTGTAAGCAATTTTATTGTAATTTCTGCTATCCTGAAGATAAAAATTGATAAAGATTGTTCATTGATATTGTTCATTGATATTGTTCATTGACTATTTTTTAAAAATAACTGTTTCTGTTGTTGCTGTATATGTGATGTCTTTTTCAAAATCTTTTTTCTGTTTCAAAATATATAGATTGAACTGAAAAGTGGAATATTAAACATCTTTTTGAAAACTGGCGTTGTCTTTACGCAAGTAGATGTCTGGTTAGGACTGTCTTATTGTGATGGAAAGTGGAACAAAGTCACCGTGAACAAGGAGGGCTCTATAATTTCAGCAAGTATGAATGAACTGAAAGAGCAGACGCTTGAACCTCATGTTCAGCAGCTGAAAGTAAACTCACCGGTCTACGTAGGAGGAATCCCACCTGAGATTCAGAATATTTATAAGGAACTGGGGTTAGAACAAGGTAAGGTGACACCAATAAGAATTTATGTCTTTCAAAACTGGTGTCATGCACAAGGTGGGCATTCTGCTGATGATAGTCTAAATCCATTAATATGTAACATGAATTTTTCCTCCCACGCATTGTTGCTTTAACTACCAGTTATCCCTACCCATCTAGCTTTCCTTAGACCTGATCCTTTTGTAAGGCTATAAAAACTCTTTCAACCCAGTGATATCTGAAGCAATCTAACTCATAGGAGGGGAAAAGCAGAGTAGCAGTTGGTAATTTGAGATGCCCAATCAGAAGATCTCAAATCTTCATCAGAGAAAGCCAGTTCAGATAGACCTGTTTTAATTCATCAACTTGTGTTGCTCGCAGATCTGGAATACAAAACCAGTGGAAGACAGCAAACATAGCTTAAATTGCTGTAATGAGGATGGGTGCTGCCACATGGAAGAACTACTGAGAGTTTATTAGTCTTTTTTTAGGTGATACTGATTCTGGTCTAAAAAATTAAGTGAGCATGAACCCGTGAATTTGGTTGTGTTTTTAGCCATCACTGTGATCCTTCTCTTCTGGAACAGGGCAAATTTCTAGGAAAATGAGAAAAGCATTAATTGCAACCTGATACTAATGGCCTCCACAAGAGGATCTGCTGTACAAAACATAGTCAAAAAGTGTCTGTTAAACTATCTCTGTTTACAGTTTGGATGTGTTTTTTCATTACTTATGAAGCTATTCATCAGTCATGGTGTATTTTTCAGATAATGTGGGCAAATAAGTAGCAGTGAGCAAGTGATTAATGGGGAATCTTGTAAGTGGCTTTGAATGGACAAGCTCATATTGAATAGGTGCATTCAATTAAGATCTGCAGAGCTCCATTGAAGCCTTGTGGTTTGACCGCTATAGAATAGTTTGAAATCCATGCACTGGCATTCACAGATAGCTCAAAAATATTGTTTTAGTATTCTTCCAGCCGTGGGTATCACATATATTATAATCTTCCTCCAGGTTCTGTATGCGTAATATTTGTGGCCCGAAAGAGCTAGCCAGTCGTACTCTGTCAGTGTTGCCTTGTAGCAGATGGTGTTGCCTTGTGACTGGACGCATTCACAGCTCCTGCAGCAAAGAGATCTGTGAACAAAGAATCTAGGGCAAAATAACATCTAAAGTGAATATCTGAAGTGCATATTGAGGCACATCAATAAACCTTACTTTTTTTCACTGAGCCTTCTCAGCACACCACAAAATAAAACGGCGACTGTGAGTTTACATTCAGAGCATCTGAAGACAAAAACATTCTTCTGTGGTCTTAAATGTAGATGCATATGAGCAAGATTAGGCATTACAGCTTTGAAACAGACTTTTATTAAGAACTATAATGATGTAACGGTATGATAATAGAGTATGGGGACCTTCCCAGTTTAATGAATATTTACACAAAGTTTTATCAATTAATGGCTACTTGGTAGTTAATTTTTAATAAAGGATTATTGTTTTGCCCACAGAAAACAAAGGATAAATATCCTTCTCCTCCCACCCCATCTCCATGTCAGTTACAACTTTATTTTCAGAAATTTCAACTAGAGTCTGTGGGCCTTTGCATGACCCATCACATGCTCTCCTGAGAGGTCAAGATGAAGGGGAGCTGGCAGGAATATTTGTGAGAGTTTGTACTGTCATTACTTATTCTGCAGCCACCTCAGAGTAAACAAGATTATTTGGCTGACCTCAGTCACAAACCTTCAAATTGTGATAAATGCAGCTATAAAAGATACTGAAAATAATGTATTAAAATAGGTTATACAGTATGCATCTCATTGCAAATTAAACAACTGTTAATTTCCTCTAATGATTAAAATGCCGGTGTGGACTGGGACTAATTCTTTCCTCTGGCACAAGCTGCCTAAGAAACTAAGTGCTGTGGAGTAGGAGTTGAGCTTAAATTAGGATGTATTCATTTTAAGGAGTAGTTTGTCTAATGTCCTACTGTTTTGGAGAGAGAAGGTGTTTTGGAGGATGATTCAAGGTGGATGTAAGCCTTCAGTGCCCCTTTCTTTTTCCATGAACTATGTATGGATTCTTAGATTGCGTGGCTAAGTACGAATACTACTCTCATCTGCTATCTTGCAGTAATAAAGGCAATAAAACTAAATACAGTGCTTTCACAGAGCTAAAAAAGAGCATTGATCTGCAAGAGGCTGATTTTTCATTTACAAAGTTAATTCTTCCATGATTTGAAGTCTTCGGTTTGGTAACTGTGTACTTTGGTTTTATGTTAAACATCGATCAGTGTACTTAGATCTGAGAACTATTTTGTAACAATTTATTAATTTCCTTTGTAAATTAAGTCATAGAAGTATATAGAAATTTTCACAACTGCATCCCGAAATTGTGTAGTGGTGTTTTTACTGCTAGTAACTAATTTAACCTGTTTGTAATGTTGATAGGAATGTTACACATGCACATAAAAATGTATATTTATATAAATAAATATAAAATGAGGTTACTTAATTTTTTTATCATAAATGAACAGTTTGGGCTTATGTTTCTAGACTATGTTTGTAAACAGCATACTAGTTATATCCCCATTAGGATAAACTGATATACCTCTGTGATCTCCTGAAGTTAATTATATTTTTAATCTAGATAGTCTTCTCAGTTTGAGGAAGTGTGTACGTTAGAAAAATATTAGCAAGCAACAGAAAGCTGATTTTCAAATTCAGAGTCACTTTTATGGTAATAATTTTAGAGAGAAGCGTCGAAGAGAAAACAGAAAGCTATTTCCTTGTGGGATGGAATTGATAACAATGAAAGTATAGTTCAGTAAGGCAGGAACTCAACACTAGAATACTAGAAATTTTTACCAGCTTAGTATCTTGAAAGCGGGGGACAGAATATCATATTCACATTACAGTCTTTAATGCTGAAAATATAGAATTGAAAGGAGCAAAAGTGATTCTTAATTAATGACTGAAGCTCTTTATGTGATACTAATCCTTTACTGTTTGCTAGGTTTCGGTGGTTGCATGAAGGCTGTTAAATTTACACGAGGTGCTGTCGTTAACTTGGCATCTGTGTCCAGCAGTGCTGTCAGAGTCAATCTGGACGGATGCCTATCAACTGACAGTGCTGTTAACTGCAGGGGAAATGACTCCATCCTAGTATACCGAGGAAAAGAGCAGAGTGTTTATGAGAGTGGTCTACAACCGTTTACAGGTAACACATTGGTTCCTTAACTGAAATACATCATTTTTATTTCATTCTGTATTAGTGTATTACCCTGTTCAGTGTTTTTTTGCTTTGTTTTTTTCCCCTCCTCTATCCTTCTCTATATTCTTTGAAGAATACCTTTATAGGATTGTTGCCTTAAATGAAGGAGGATCAGTATCTAGTGTATGGACCCGTGTTCGTACAAGAGAATCAGGTAAATATAATTTTAAGGCTTACTTATTCCCATTTTTCATTAGCTATCTAATGTCAGGTTGGAGGAAATCCCCACAACAATTTTAAGTAGTGTAAATTTCATAGTGTTTCTAAAGGAGCAAAACTGACTAATGTTTTGATTAGGTACCAAATTACAGTCTTCAGCTATAAAGTGTTCAGGGAAGTATTTTCCACACATAATTGAAGGTCTCTTCCAGATATATATTAGATTATGTAATTGTGTGAGAGCAAATAATGTGAAAGGATTGAACTGCATTGGCTAAGAACAGCCATGCATCTAGGTATGTTCATACACACACATCTAAACTCACACTACCTGAGTCTGCTGCAGCAAGTAAACCTGTATTTTCCTATGTATAACTTAATGATATAAAGCATCAAGAAAGGAGAGATACTGGGATAGTAGGCACAACCTGTGGAAGACAGGAAGCCAGGGAGTTGTCAGGGAGAAGAGGGTCTTGTGAAAGTTTTTCTTTATGTTACTTGTACACGAGTGTGCTGCTCAGTGCTGCTGAATGAGGATTCTTTTAACAAGTATCCCATAGAGTGTGTGTGAAAATGTGGTAATATTTAACAGAAAAATAGAAAAGTTCAGTGTTTTTGCAAACTTTATTGAGCCATCAAGTTTTTGAAAATGTACAGTTCTACGTATTTTATTTAACCAACTTTCCGTCTTCTGTAAATTGAAGCCTAATTGCTTGCATCAACACATAGAATTCTTTTGATGCAAGTTATTAAATGTATGATCTTAAAAAATGGTACAATACCTGAGTAAATATGACACTTGCAAATGCATTCTTCTACAACTTACTGTGTCTCAGAAGAGACAATAAGTACATGCATATTTTCATATTGACTATCTGACGACTGTAAGGTTTGCCATAATTTTATGTTTGCAAGCTGACCACAGCATTGAGCAGCTACATGTTCCCCAGGGTTGGAGAATAATTGCACTATTTAATTATTTTTGTGCTGGTTTTGTTATGTCCCTTATGAGAAGACCATCTGCTATACAGTACTTTACCATGCCCTGTGATACACTTCAGAACTAATAAAATCAATATATTAGTGTAGTAACTGAAGCTTTCCTAGAGTATCACGTTCTTTCTTTACACAAGAATCACAACTTCCAGGTATTTTTGTACTTTGCATTATGGTAACCTGCTTATAAAAAAACCAAGGCTGCATTCATATTTAGTGAAGCTAAATAATAAAATTACAAAAAAGAGATTATTCAATGGTGAAAAAAGCAAATGATCGTCATCAGGGCTAGGGAGTCCACATGCATTTACAGCAAACTCATCATCCATCATCCTGCCATAGTGTTCCTTGGGCCTTTCCTCTGCATCCCTTGTGCATCTGTGATGAAGTTGTTACTGGACAGACCTTTACTTGGTATAGTAATATCTAATAAAGAGTTAAAGGTTATGGGAAATGGGATAATTTTTTTTTATTAGTAACTGTATGCATATATGAGCTTCGCTTTCCAGTTCTTTTAAACATCTTCATTTTTCTTTTTTTTTTTCTTTTTATAATATGAAATGATCAGAAGCACAGGATTTTGCAGAAAGCCCTTACAAATCTCTACTTTGCCCTGAGGCAGTTGTATAGCTTTGTGAAAATAAGAAAATAAATGGAAGAGCTTAGATTTTTTGAAGTAGTTTTGTAAGTGAGAATGCACATTTTTAAAAATGTTTCATAGTTGTGGCATGCTGTGGCTTAGATATCCAGCATATGAATATCAAACCCTTCTCTGTTGCAATACTGTCTTGCTGCTTTCAGTTGTATGATTACAATGCCTGAACTTGTTAGCTACATACAGTCCACCTCCCCTCTTTGTCAGTGATGCTTAAATATGCTTGATACACTAAATGTTTTTGGAAAATCGCAACAAGACAAGAAGGAATGTTATGTAGATGGAGTTTTGATGGTTTTGAAATATAGCTTAAGCTGAATAGCTCAAGATGTGCAGTCATATTAAATCAATGCTGAAAAGTTACAACTCTAATAAATTGTATTTATGCTAATGGTTGAGTCTGATTTACTGCAGCCATTAAAAGTGAAGAATAGGGGCAATAGTCTCCTTAGAACTGCCATTTTCTCTATTTTCTATTTTATCCTTCTACAGTTCCACAAAATGTGCCAACTCCCTCAAGAGTTCACAGTATAAATGGTTACAGCATTGAGGTCACCTGGGAGAAACCTACTGGGGTCATAGGTGTAATTGAGAAGTACATTTTGAAAGCATATGAAGAGGATGGTCCCAATGTACCCATCACTAGTGCTGAGCTTGCTGACACTAGTATGCTCACAGGTAAATGTTGTTAAGTACCATTTTTTAGGCACATCTAATAACATGGGATGCTTATACTTCCTTTTGTTGAGCTATAAAGTATTGTTTGTCTATTTTTGTGTATACTTAGCCTATATAATGTTTGGAAGGGTAGTATTTGGTGTCAGCATCCACATGCATAGCAATGTACTGATTTCAAAGAACAACAGAAATTAAGATACAACTCAAATACTAAAGAGCAGTTTTATTTAAGGTATTCCTTCTCTATCTGTTGATCTGATCTGTTTGGAGGAGAACACTTTTTTTGGTTTTGTTGTTTTTGCTAAGTACACATGATTTTTTTCCCTTCCCCATTGTTACAACTGGTTCACCTAAATGAACTCTGGATGTGGGTTCCATAAGATACTATTTGACCTGATATATGAAAGCCCTTGATATACTTACCTAATGTTGATCATATAAACCGAACTGATTTCAGTGGGAACTAGCATGTATTTATGTTAATTAGATGCTTTGCTTGGTACCACTGGGATGTGCAGGTAGGTTACTATGGAATGAAGGAACTTAGGGCCTTGGGTTTATGGGCTATGATCACTGATGAGCTTTGAGTTGTGGGTAGGAGCTATAGGAACTGTTGCACTTGTGATGTTTTCTGGAGTCTGGGTCTTTTTACCCACAGGAGGCAGAAGTTTTTAGTAAGAAACACTGAACTTTTTCTGCTACACAAAGAACATTTTGGTACCTTGCTTCCTGTCAGGATAGTATGGATCCGACTTTCTGCTCTCTATTAACAGAAAGCCTTGGGAAGGGTGCACATTACCGACAACAGTCTGAATTGTGTTATGACTAAATGGGGCAATAGTAAAAAGTCTCACTTTCATTGTAACAAACTGTGACTAACAGATTTGTCTATATACCCTCTAAAATTAATTATATATTCATAACATTTGAAAAAAAGTAATGACATAATACTCAAAGCGGATGCTTTTATTTGTCTCAGCTTCGGTCAACATAACAGCCCTATAAAGAGCCTTAACCTCAGTATATTATTGCAGCTTTCCTGAAGCCCAGGTAATATGTGCTTAGTGTTTTTACTTAAGTATGTATGTTTTGTGTTGTTTCTCTGACATAACATATGTATACATTTTCAAGAGCAAACATGCAGTATTTTGATTTATTCAGTTTGAAATCTCTTGACTACTTATGAGTAATGTGCTTACAATACCAAAACTGCATGTCTTTCTATTCTTACTGTGGTTTCTTTGATGAATTTGTTGATTTGAATACTCTTCATCTATGCTATAAAGCAATACAAATGATATTAGTAGAAATTAAAGACCATATTAGAAGCATATAGATTAGATAATTTATTTGCAGCTGACGGTCAGAACCAAAATTTTGTTTAAAATTTGTTTCCATTGTGCCACGATTATGTGTCAGGGTTATGGAGAAGTCTACACCAGGCTGTACAGGTAAGAGGCTATCCACATGCAGCTTTCAGGAGCGAGAAGAATAAGACATTCCTTTATATTAAGTGGAGATAGTAAATGGATCCCAGTTCTTTAGTCTATTAGAGTAGATAGCTGTTGAATACTGCAAAATAAAAT
This sequence comes from Rhinoptilus africanus, assembly GCA_013400135.1. Classification (NCBI taxonomy): domain Eukaryota; kingdom Metazoa; phylum Chordata; class Aves; order Charadriiformes; family Glareolidae; genus Rhinoptilus; species Rhinoptilus africanus. The sequence goes on from VXBO01012529.1 coordinate 14,499, forward strand.
GACCCTAAGAACTTAAGAATGACTGTATTCAAACACCGACCTCTCTGACAATATCACGTTGTAGATGCTTAAGAAGAAAATGTAAGAAATTTGCTAAGCACAGAGTGAGTCTTCCTGTTAATACAAATTCAGCTGGTAGTTTGTGGAGTTCTTGAGCTGAAAGTTGCACCTGGACCATCATGCTTAATGGTCTGTGCTAGAATTGTCTTTCTTTTTTTAATACATTTATGCTTTTGGATTCTGTAACTTGCTACGGGAGTAAGTTTTCCAATTCAGTTGTGTGTGTGGAAGGAGTGCTTCCTTTTGTTTTTTGTAACTGCTGACCAATAGTTTATTTATGTATTTTCCAATTCTGGCAATGTATGGAATATATATTTCATGTCCTCATAGTGAGGTCGGAGCTGAGACAAGTGAAAAATTGAATCGCTGATCTTGAAATTATTTACCTTCATTTGCCCATTGATTTAGTGAAGCCTACACAGATGAGTTAGTCTGTGGCACTGAGAAATGGTTGCCCACAAATGTAAGACTTACTTTTCTTTTGAGTTTGCAGAGAAGGGGAATTTTGCTTATTTTCTCCCTAATTTCAGTGAAACTTCTTTAGAAATTTCTTTGTTGAATTCCATGAGAAGATGCTACAGTAACCCCAACAGTAAGGCTTGATAATGCAACAGGAGAGAGGAAAGCACAACAGCTCTCAGTGGGATCGCTGATGAAGCAGCTCTGGTATTTTTCCATTCCCTCCTTCAAATTTTCATTCACTATTAAGCCTAGGCACCACCTAATCTGCTGCTTGCAAATATATCTGAGGGCACTGACCCTTTACCTTATTTTTTTCTTTGCACCTTTTTATACCCATCTGTTGTGTTTTGTTTTATATTTACTTATGTAAATTCTTTTGAACAATTACCATTCTGAGTTCTGAGTCACAACTGGAGCACAGTAACAGAACATTATTAATAGCATTACTCATTTCCAAGAAGGCTGTCCTGTGTATGTCGAATTCAGAAGAACCTGTTGTGCCCTTGTCAAGAAGAAGAAAAACTGATCTAAATATTAAAGGTAAAGTAGGTCTTTAAATGAACATAATCCCACAGTCTCAAATGCCTATTTCTGACTCCTCAGGAACCAAAATTCTTCAAAATCTGACCCTCGTTATCTTCAAAATGTCAAACTGTTTCTTCATTTTAGACCAAGAAAGGAATATTCAGCAGATTTAAATCGTTAAAATGAGGTTCTGACTGTTGAACCAAGGGTTTATTGGATAAGGTAGTATATTTCATCTTCCTTCTTTGTTCCTTCCATGAGGAATTTATACACATTGATAGATCACCCTGAGCCTTCTCAGGGATCTGCTTGGCAGAGGGGGTCCTGAGGGAAATGGCAGGTGAAATTGCTAAGTCACTATCCATCATATTTGAGAAGTCATGGCAGTCTGGTGAAGTTCCTGCTGAATGGAAAAGGGGAAACATAACCTCAATTTTTAAAAAGAGAAAAAAGAAAGACCTGGGGAACTACAGGCCAGTCAGTGTCACCTCTGTGCTCGGCAAGATCGCGGAGCAGATCTTCCTGGAAAACATGCTGAGGCACATGAAAAATAAGGGGGTAATTGGTGACAGCCAACATGGCTTCAATAAGGGCAAATTGTGTCTGACAAATTTGGTGGCTTTCTACTATAGAGTTACAGCACTGGTAGATAAGAGAAGAGCAGCTGACATCATCTGCCTGGACTTCTGCAAAGCATTTGACACTGTCCTACATGACATCCTTGTCTCTAAATTGGAGAAACATTTGAGAGATGGACCACTTGGTGGATAAGGAATAGGCTGGGTGGCTGCACTTAAACAGTTGTGGTCAACAGCTCAATGTCCAAGTGGTGGCAAGTGATGAGTAGCATTCTTCAGTGGTCAGTAGTGGAGCTGTTTAATATCTTTGTTGACGACATGGACCGTGGGATTGAGTGCACCCTCAGCAACTTTGACAATGACACTAAGTTGTGATGCAGTCAACACGCTGGAGGGAAGGGATGCCGTCCAGAAGGACCTGGACAGGCTTGAGAGGTGGGCCTCTGCAAACCTCATGAAGTTCAACAATGCCAAGTGCAAGATTCTGCATAAGAGTCAGGGCAATCCCAAGCACAAATAGAGGCTGGGCAGAGAATGCCTTGAGACCAGCCTTGAGGAGAAGGACTTGGAGGTGTTGGTTGATGAGAAGCTAAACGTGAGCTGGCAATGTGTGCTTGCAGCCCAGAAAGCCAACTGTATCCTGGCCTCAATCAAAAGAAGCTTGGCCATCAGGTTGTGGGAGGTGATTTTACCCCTCTACTCTACTCTGGTGAGACCACCACCTGGAGTACTGTGTCCAGCTCTGAGGCTCCGGACATAAGAAGGACATGGGCCTGTTGGAGCGAGTCCAGAATGCGGCCATGAAGATGATCAGAGGGCTGGAGCACCTCTGCTATGAGGACAGTCTGAGAGAGTTGGGGGGTTGTTCAGCCTGGAGAAGAGAACGGTCCAGGGAGACCTTATAGCAGCCTTCCGGTAGCTAAAAGAGGAACACAGGAAAGATGGGGGGGGAAGTGTAGCAACAGGAAGAGGGGTAACTGTTTTAAACTGAACGAGGGGAGATTTAGATTAGATATTGGGAAGAAATTCTTTCCTGTGAGGGTGGTAAGACACTGGAACAGGTTGCCCAAGGGAGCTGTGGGTGCCCCATCCCTGGAAGTGTTCAAGGCCAGGCTGGATGGGGCTTTGAGCAGCCTGGGCTAGTGGAAGGTGTCCCTGCCCAGGGCAGGGGGATTGGAACTAGATGATCTTTTGAAAAGCACACACGATAAAAACATTTTATAATTCAGATTGCTCTCATTGTATAATTCAGGAGATCTGCAAGCCTCTGAATTTTACCAGCTCCCAATGATGGGCAATGAAGAAGGCTAGTGAATGTTGCAAATAATATTTAAATAAAATATCCTGCAAAAGAATTCACAAACATTTGATATTCCTATTACAGACTTCTGTATTAATTTTTAATGTTTCTTGCAGTTCTTCCTGCGTGTGACATTGCTGCGATAGCCACGTACTGAAGTTGTGACTGCATACGTGATAATGAGAAAGTTGTTGTCGATGGCTTCCCCTCTGCATGCCCTGAATGCTCCCCCCTTCCCTTGACACGTGTTTATAATTACTTTTCACCTTTCAGTCTTTTATGCTTGGCAGATGAATATCTCAGGAAAAGTTAATTTAATGATTTAATATGGCTAATCAAAGTGGCTTGGCTGCGCCTCGGCTTTGAAAGCGCTCTAGCTAGGGAGTCTCTCGGAGGGGGAGGTGGGACCTCCTGCCAGTGGCGGATCGGCCCACGCTCGCCGGTGGGGCCGCAGGGCTGGGGCAAGCTCGCTGCCCGAGTGGCAACCGCCCCTGCTGCGAGAAGGGCCGCTGGCTGAGAGGTTCTGCTTCTCAGGGAGAGCACTGCTGGCTGCAGCCAGCTTCTGCACCCTGCCCGTCTCCTCCAACGGGTGTTGGGAGCCATGGGGCCTGTGAGGGGTAGCCCCAGGGCCGGGCCCTGCAGTTCGGCTTTGTCGGGGCCCTGCAAGGCCTGGGGCAATGGCTGGGGGCCGCGGGGGCCGAGTGCTCCCCACAGGCTGGGAGCCCAGGCCAGCCACCTCACAGGCCGGGCTGTGCCCACCCAGAAGAGGTGAGCCTAAAATGGGAGTTTACTGTCTGTGGTGGCGCTTGGAAAATGCTGGTTTCTTCAGGTTACTTGGACCTGCATGGGGCCTGTGAGCCATAGACCACAGCCGGGCAGCTTGCCATGTGAAACTGTTAAGGAATTACTTAGCTGTTACTTTCACGCACTTGAAACTACTTGAAAGCTCTTGGTTTGTGCAAATATTTTACACTCAAAACGCTGCTATGCTGCAGTTAATGAGATTTTTGAAAATCTGCAGAGAAGAATTGCAAACCAACTCATGTAAATATGTATAGGGCCGGAGCACTAGGAGGGCACCCAAGTCTATACTCCAAGTTGTGACAAATTTCTAGTGTTATGAAACCTTTTATGAAGATACAACCTTTTATGAGTCACCAGGTTTGGAATATATATCTTATATTTGCTTGCAACTAAAATATGGTAGAATGTTTAGCGTAATAAAAGCTGAAACACTACTGAAAATAAGGTTTTCAAGAGCTGCTTCATCAGGTGCTTGAACCAAGCTTAAATACAAGGATCGTTGTCATTTTCAGGTAAATTCTTGCTCTTTGTCGTCATTTTGTAGAAGTAATCTTTGGTCGGAAGCACAGATAGATGACAGAAAACATCTATATATTTCCCGTAGCCAGAAGAACAGTGGTATATGCTTTACAGTGCCATGCCACATTGTGAGAGATGTGGAAGGCTGTATGCGTCCTTCCCGCATGGAGGTGGGTATCATGTACTGAAACCCACGTAATGACTAGGGCTGCAGTGCAGTTGTTGGCCTGTTTTGTCCCCATAGGTGTCTTAAGGACACTTAGTCTCTCCGTCTCTCACCCAAATGGATGCACACTGTCTCATGCTGGGAGCACCTGCAGGACTACACCCGGAGCTGCACCTCCGCCCCTGCTCAGATCCCTGTTTGACTGCCCCAGCTATTGCAACATAGAGTAGCCCATAGATCTGTCTATGCCCTGCAGGTTTCTGTGAGTTGTCAGGTAGTGCTTGAGCTCCTAATGACTCTAAATCAGACTGGCAGAATGTAGGTTTGTATCTCCTTTCATTTAGTTGGCTTCAGCAGACCAGCAGCATAGTTTTCAATATACGCATTTTAAATCCTAAATGATATTAATATTCTGCAATATTAAGGTTCTAACTTGATTGAGTTTAGACCTAAATGAATCTTGTTTACAGTCCAATGCTGTTGTATAAATTTATTCATATGAAATGTAAATTGTCTGATTAAATAAACCTGAACATTTTATCAAAATTACATCAACTCTTAGCTACATACTAATACTTTTAATAATAAAAAGAAATAAATTTCTTAATGTGTGTGAGGAAAGAAAGGATTATTAATGTGGTTTTTATAGACATACTCAAAAAAGTTTGCAAAAACGTTAACAGTTTTTCTTTTTTTCTCTATGAACTTTTAAAATTAGTCATAGTGTAGAAAGTGAACAATGACAAAGTTACCTGGAAGGATCAAGAATAACCTAGTGATAGATATTAGAGAACCAATACTCTCTGTGGGTAATTAACTCTTGGTGCAAAACTGTACAGCTGGGCTAAGGTTTTGTGCTAATTAAAGGAAGTAAAGAGCTGCCCTGTGTTATGGGGAATGTAACAGGCTTCCTTGGACCACTGCAACCTGAACGGCATCTTCAAGGCCAGTCAAGGTTGTGTATGATTTGTTATGAAATTTTTCTGTTGGGAAAAAGGTCTTCCAAGCCACAGAAATCCAGTAACCAAAGTAAAGCTTTTTTTGTTCTTATAAGCCAAAGAGTTGGAAGGTGTGCCTCTAGTTCTAGAATTCTTCAAAATTTTATAATTCATACTATACTTATGGTGGAAGATGCTTTAAAAATGCAGATGTATGTGACAGATTGATGTGTACAGGCTTTCAGTCCAGAAATGCATATGTAGAAGACGCGTGTACTTAAACAGTTTTGCTACAATCTGTCGAAAACACAAAGTCAGTTGGGGACTTCCTTTTCTGGTCAGTGGACTGTGGTTAAGTGTACTGTGGCAATGATGCATCTCGATACGCAAGTGACTTTGTTAGGCCGATGCTGTACGACCTCAGGCATTCAAGTTCTCTAAATAGTCTTTAGGTTTGGGGAGGGGAAATTTGGTAATTATTTCCTTTTTTTAAGAGCTTAAATAAGAAATAAGGTAAATCTATAAGGTCAAGTGTTTCAATTGCTATATGTGTATTTCAAAATAGGTCCCTATGAAGTAGAGTGTCAGGGAGGAAACAATGAAAAAATCTGGCAAGGAAAAGTCCCTTTGGCAAAAAATACACTCAGCTTGTGAAACAAATGGAGTTTGTGTGGGTAAGCTCTGTGACTGACTTTGAGAATCTTAATATTCAGTAGCAGAGCTGAGTTTTCAGGCTGCATACAAAAGTAGTGCCTGGTTATCACTAAAATTAGCTAAATTTACCTGTAAAATAAATTTAAATTGAACTAGCCTTGCAAAATTTTCCTCTTCTTCTGTCTTAGCTTTTTTTGTGGAAGTGAGGAACTTTGGTATTTGTGTTACATCCACAAGATTAAACAGCTTTTTTGTGTGAGTTGTGTGTGTAGGGTGTATGGGTTTAGTTTTGTTTTTATGGGATGGATCCTTCAATAATTGTATTTCAAAAAGCTCACCTCAATTTATATTTAACTAATTTATAATGCAGAGTAAAAGCTCTATAAGTTACCATAAGCAAGTGTGTCTTTTCATCAAGACCTGGTTGTGTTTTGAAGCAACTTCCTGAAAAAGCAGGATGACAGATTAGAACAGTGAAGCAGCTGTTCTCATAAAAGTCTTTTAACTGGATGAGGAAATTACTGAAATACTGTCATTGCCTTTGAATCAATTTTTCAGTGTTTGTGAACAGAATATTATCCCTCATACCTTAGTGGTAAAACAATTATTTTCCGTGATGGGAAGTAGCACTTTTCCACTCAAAATCTGCCAGAATACTGTGGGATCTGGCTTAGCTACCTAAATATACGAGACCTCCCTTTTAGATGTACTGAACAAAAGAAATGTCTGTTTTATGGAGAAGTGAAATGAAGAAGCTGGATATTTAATCTTCTTGTATACTGTGTGCATTGGAATGATGAATGGAGTGGATATAAAGATGCAACTAACTCTGACTAGTCCACACATCCATTTTACCATAAATTCATTGTTGACCCTTTTCTGCTGTCCATGTCAATGTTTTCATCCCTTATCTGCAAGAATGAACCTAGCATTTTCTCTGACACAACTCTAAACTTCAACTTTAAATATTGCAAATAATTAAAGATCATTTAAATAAAAGTATAGAAAATTAAATACTAGTTTTGCATATAAAGTGGGCTTAATGTTCTAGGTGTGATTCCAGATCACTCTTTTAGACTGTTAACTTTACATTCATATCTAACAAATGACATTATTCAGTTTCATGGGGTCACTGTGTCAAAATGTCTGTATTAGAACTTTAATTTATTTCCAAAGGTTCTTCGAGTGGGCAGATAGGAGTGGTGTGTTAGAATGATTCATTGTCTCCGATTCCCCATGTGGATTTTAAGGCTTGGAACATAGTCTATGATGTAAATTTTAAGTCTAGATGGGTTCAGCTGCTCTGCAGTGGCAGGCTGAATGAATGGGACTCATATCCCAAATGTGAGAGGCTGACCCTCTTCTTAAATATTGATGGTGCCTCTAATTCTGTCTCCTGATCAAAGTGACAATTTACCTACCTGTCTCTTGCAAACATTAATAGAATATATGCAGGTGTGTTTGTGGCCAGATTTTGCATTGTTAGCATCCTGTCTTGGAAATCCTGATGGACTCGTATCAGATCAGCTATTACTGGGTATGGACAAGAGATGCCAGTCTGAGAGTGTGATAATTGAGGAGTTAGGGAAAGTTTTTTAAAGCTGCAACCACCTTCATTGGATCATAGGCTGTTTTTTATTTCAATATTTATTTTGCTGTGCTGTAAATTAATTCACGTGTATCGGTGATGATCTTTGCTATAGGACTGATGACTTTGCACTCTAAGATAGTCAGGCACTGAGTGTAAATTTCACTGCCTGACTAAAAGTGCAGAGGAAATGAGTGGGTAATGAGAGCAGAGCAGCCAGTACTTTAATTGAATTAAAAGCCGGGTGACACCAATGCAGACACCTGTCCAATTACAGACAGGCCAAGGTGTTTACCATTGCTGTACAAGCGATTTGAAGATGACAGAAATCTTTCCGCCCACAGATTAACATAATGAAGGAGAACAGATTACAGTGGATGCTGGCCAAACAGATAGGTTGGCAGCTGAGAAAAAAGTAGTTTGCTGAAGTATGTAAATAAAATCTGTGCACTTGCTATTGCCTACCTATGCAGCACATCTGTTTCTTTGTTGAAATGAAACAGTGCGAGAGCACATGTGAAGGAAAAACGTTATGTAGGAAATGAACAAATTATTTAAGTTGCTGCCTTTGCTGAATAATTTTTTTAGCATAAACCTCCTGTTGCAAAAGGGTTTATTTAGGTTGTGTTTTCAAATTCTCATTGCCCTTCACAAGTCTACCTATGCAATGTACACTCTGTTGCGCTGCGGGTACTTTATATACAACCTTTCTACTTTGTGAAAAGTAAACCAAACAGCCCAATGCAAACCTTCTGCAGCTACAGGCATCTTTCTGGATATGTGCTAGTGCAGCTCGCAGCGCCTGAAGCCATTGGTGACCCCACAGAATATCTTCCATCAGGAAATGCAAGGAGCATTAATTCACTGTTTCATAAGAAAAGAATGCTACAAGTGCTAAATGTACAAATAAAACTAAATTGCTTCCTAAAGCACAGCAGAGTGAATAGAGAGGTGGCATATACAGTTTACCATGCTCCTCTAAACCGAGGACTTGCAAATGTCACAGTTAGAGGATTTGGTTTCTGCATGTGTTTATTTGCTGAAGGTAATTCCAGTAGTACCTTTTATATGTACCCTGTTTAACCCTTTATGATCTGGAAATAAGTGCTTTCTACTAAGTCTTATGCAAAGAAGATTTTTTTTTGACTGATTATATTTCCCTGGTGAAGAATTTACTGTGGACTCCAATATTCCTGCTTTACAGGTATAATAATGCTTTAAAACATCATTATTTTGTATTTTCTGCTTTTTAAAATGCTTTAAAAAATACTTGCCTTCCATCACAGGAAGTTTACAGGCATATTTGCTTGAGTGGTGGCTGACACAATGTTCTTTTCCTTTCCTGTCGCGTTTACATTAGATAGTAAGATGGCAGTACAGCTTTCCTCTGTTAACTGGGGATTTGCAAAATCAAAACTATGAACCAGAGCGTGTGGATTCTGATCAACTCGTTTTAGCTTAACACCACTCTGAAATGAATGTGATTACTTATGAATATCTCTTTGTGTGTATGAGTAGAACTGGACCTGAGAGAATTCAAATAGCAAGATCATTGCAGTGCCAACCTTTGAAGTTTTTGGAGTAATTACAAAGAAAGACACAAACATTACTAGTTCAGTGAAAGCTAATCTCGTATATTCCATGTGAACACACCTGTTTGGTAAACACAATATAAACATTCATAGACTTATTTTGATTGCCCCTCTCAGAAAATATTTGTGCTGTAACTGTTAACTTCCAGCATCAAATTCTCCAGGGCCTTTTTGTGAGTCTAAAGGGTTTATGTGGGGGACAAAAAGGCATTTTTTAATGAAATCCAAAGTTATGTTGCATTCTATGTAGCAACTCAATGAGATGTAATTATAAGGACTAATTTCTTCTACCTGTTTGGGTATATGTAATTGCAGTCTTATTGTACTATGGGAAATTTGGCCAAGAATTATGGTACTCTGAGGTACTGTTGTTTTTGAAGCTGCTATGCAAAGTCTTGATGTCACGTGTTTCCGAAATACCATAGTTTGCTATATATATTTTTTTTTCTAACGACACACCCCGTTGATATTACTAAAAGCTGTGAGCCAAGGTGAGAACATGGTTTGAAATAAAATGTGACATGAAATGGCCTGCTTTTAATTACTACTGCATTTTCATTTTATATTACCGTATTGTCAGACTTACCTTGAAATAGGAACTGCTGATGTTTCTGAAAATGACTGTAAACCACATTTTTTTCCATGTAGTCCTGTATAATGCGTTAAAAATATTGTGTAACTTCCTGAAGTGGTAAGCAGTGATTTGTTGCATTCGCTATGGCAAGTAGCTGATCGATATGTGGGAATCTAGCAACTTCAGGCCCCCTCAGCAGGGCCTGGAAAAGCATAAGATTACAGGTCTTTTTTTCTTGTAAACCCCTTGGGTACTGTGTCACCTGAGTTATGTTACTGTAGTAGTATAGCAAATCTATGTTCTATATGCTGCCACTGAAGTAATGGAACACAAGTGGGATGTTTCATACAGAAAAGAGATTTCAGTTTGTGGATGAATAGAGGCAACATTGGAGAGGAAGCATGAAAAAAATTTTGTTCTGGGAGACAGTGAAAATTCTTTGGAAAAACAAAATTAATAACTGAAAAAAACTTTGTGAGGCAGGGACTGAGAAAAAACCTCCTGTATTGTTATTGTTATGTTAAAATAGACATCTTGGTCTTGTAGTAGTATCTAGTTATAGTAAGCATAACTAAAATAACTTAGCTGCATAACTTAGCTGCATTGTTAGTATTAAGAATGGAATAAATTACCATTTACTCTTAATTTATTTTGCAAAATTTAAGTCATGGCACAATAGGAATAAAACCTTAAAATCTTTTTTCTTTTCCGCCTGTAACAGAAAGCTTTAGATTTTCACTTTTGTCTGTGTATGTATGTAATCTGTCTGTACCCTATACATGCATAACACCTTCCTTTCTTCTATTGCAGGCATATTGACAGGCTTGCATCCCTTCACAAACTATGCTGTAACCCTAACTGCTTGCACTTTGGCTGGCTGTACTGAGAGCTTGCATGCATTGAACATCTCCACTCCACAAGAAGGTAAAGCAATTTCAAAGGTCTTGACTTCCACATTTCAGTCATGAATAATAAAACAGGAGAAGAGCTAAATGCTGCAAAGCCATTTGCTGGAAAACCCCAACCTAATTTGATGACAAAGTGCATTGCCAGACCATAATTGCTCCATTTTTTGGGGGGGTGCGAAAATGAATCAAACTCCATACCCTTTAATGACATGCATCTTTAATAGCTGTAATGCAGATTAATGGGCTTTTTAATTGCTGTTACATTGTTCATGCAAGAGCCTTGTCATTAATATGAAGCATCTGAAAGATTAATGAAAGCTTCCTCATTTTACTATGGCTCAGAAGTAAATCTAGAGACAGTCTGACTAAAAAGAATTGATTGTATGGCACAGTATGAAATTGAGAATCAAACGGTTGATTTCCATGGTTTCTTTTAACTGCTAAACATGAGCAATAGGCAACAATTATTTCAGTGTGATGAAGCCTCCAAATGCCAATTGAGCTATTTATTAATCACTGCTCAGATTTTTCTTTCTTTTCTAAACACTTTTAGATGTTTTTTGTGCTCAAACTTACGGACTGTGAGTGTAAATTAATGTTTTCTGTGCTTACATTAGGAACGAGAGCAGAAAGAAAGAGAAAATACACACCATTTCTGACTTTAGAGACTAGGCTCATAAGTAATACACATCAATTACTGGAGCAAATGCTCCCAAAATATCTGTGACATATCTGACTCCATTCTCAATTAAACATAAAGTCCACATCTGGTTCTACCATTCTAAAGCCATGTTAATCCAGTTATAATCATCAGTTACTCCAAATTTACACTACTAGAATAATGAAGACTTTGACATATATTTATAGGACAGTAGTTAATCTTCCATGGTGTGGAGTAGTTTTCAAAATTCCCTCCCTCTCACAGTTCTTTGTTTAATCTTCTCATGTAAGCTAAATAGTAATACAGTACCAATAAAACAGATAAAATTTTAGCATAAAGGTATGTGAATTACAACCATAATGATTAAAAGAATGCTAGAGTGTTGAACTGCTACTGAAGGAGATAGTCATGCAAGGTGTTGTCCTGATGAGGACAGTCCTGAAGATTGCAGTCCAGCATTGCTGCAACAGCATTTTGATGTGAATGTATTAGTAACTGCCAGCAACGCCAATCAAATCAAAACCTAATTATCGCCTCTTGGAAGTTCTAAATAAAGTAACTGAGTTTGTCTGGTGGCATTATCCATGAACGGGTGTAGCCTCTGACAGCCAAACAGTTAATGGACCCTGTGACGTAAATGTGAAATACAGAATTGTTTATTTCTTTTTGGTGTATTATAGTAATTAAAAAAGAAATTATTTATGTCTTACTTTCTCATCGTAGTGAATAAAACAGGAATTCTTACATGTGTTTGAGAAAAATATCCACTGTTTTCAGATGTGCTGTTATATTGGTAAGGTTTAGGCAAGAATAGATTTTTTTCTTTTTTTTTTTTTTTTCTTTTCCCTCAGAGAT
>VXBO01012529.1:27109-41490 GCA_013400135.1 Rhinoptilus africanus
CAGCAATATCCTTCCCCACGTTCTTGCTCATGAGTTGGAGTCCACCAAAAACACCAAATGGTATTATTATACAATATACTTTATATATGAATGGAGTACCAATTTACTTTGGAAATGGAACCAAATATGTTGTAAAAGGTGAGTTCTGAGCATGTCAGATGCGTATCTCATAGTTGCTATGAATAATTATATGACTGGTCCCTTCTTATTTAAAATGGGTCAGATGCACTTTAAACCCTGGTGGGTTTCATTTTTTAAAGAANGATCAAATAAAGCCATGGGGAACATGTGTTTTATCCCTCAGAAGAATTGAACAAAAAGTCAATGTCTGGAGTTTCTATTTTTGGATGCTCTTGTTGCATGCTCTTAGTAACAATAAATTGATGATACAGAAGACAGACACCATATCACACCCTCCAGCAATCCCTGTTTCCCTATTGAAACATTCATTACTTTATATTGTTTTCACATTGCCAGCCACTGCTAGTTATTGTTTTAAATTGCTAGCACAGAGCTTGTAAATTACACGATATTCCTCCCAGACTAAGGCCCAAGTTCTGCTCCCCTTGCGATATTCAGTGGGATTGCTTGTGCTGCTAGCGTATAACTCATTGGAACGGTGAGAGAACTCGGCTTTTAAATTATTATCCATTGCCAACTTCCAATATATTATGTATGTAAAATCTATGCTAAACATTGCTAACTGTATTGAATTTTGAAAAATCTGAAATAATGGGTAGTGCCTAAGAATACAGCGTCTGCATTTATGATTACAAAGAATGATCACTTTGTAGTTAGGAATAAAAAGCATGAAGAGAAAATAATTTGTATTAAAAAAAAAAGGACTACACTAAAATCATGTACCCCTCCCATTGCTCNTCATTTTTTAAAGAATCCTTCATAGAACTCTCTCCTGGGACTCAGAAATTAATGTTGCCATGGTGCAGCTAAATCTTGTGCTGTGTTTCCCTCTTTCACAGGACCTGAGTCACCTTTTTAATGGTTTTATAACTTTCTGATCTCATAGCATCCAGCTCTCAAAACAAGTAAACTGTAAGCTGTTGAAGACAAGATATGACAAGGTTTTATAGTTTTTCCTTAGATATTCTTAATTAGAGTGCCACTGTGTTGCTTTCCTGAATAGCCCATGTTTAATTCAGTTGTTAAAAGCATAAACTAGTAATCCATTTTCTTCTGATATCGCTTATGCAAAATGTCAATAAACAAATTATATCAGTACTCTTAAACTATTATATAGAAGCTAAATGGTTGTTATTTGGCAGTACAGTGAAGCATGGTCATCTGAATTCCTATTTTAATGTATCTGGTGTAGTTTAAGGAAATATCCAAGTTATTTGTTCCCAGATTATTCAAACAACAACAACCAAAACCCCCCCAAACCCTTCCAAAATAAAAACCAAACTATTGAGCTAAATGTATCATAGCACAACATAAGCACTCTTCTGGAGTCATCAGAATTTTTTATGGTAGTAGGTACAAGTAAAAGAAAAGCATTTAATATCAGACAACTCAAGGGGAAAAGGGGTATCAAGACCCTACTTTCTTTTTAATGTAAGGCCTTAAAATTCAAAGCCATTTCTGCATCTTGAGTTAGTATAAAACATATTTAAAAATTCATATAGTTCAAATTTCGTTGCCTTGCACAGGCCATAAGCTACTGGTGTGGTGGGTCAGTTTTGACACTGAAAAATGAATCCGGTTAGGGAACCTCCTGAAGGCTGTTGATGATCGCTGTAATAAATAGTGCACACTTTAAGTCAAACTTTTTCATTCTGTATTCAAAGGTAATGGATTTTTCGTAACCATAGTAACCTTAGTGTATTTCTGGATAAATACATGAGGTATATACATTCTAGTTTTATTTTTGAATATAAACTACCACATTATGTATTACTAATAATATGAAAAATAGGATATAGGTTAGCATAATGACAGCTCAAACTAGTGTACATTTTTCTTCTGCAAAAAAATAAATATTTATCAAAAGTATAGGTTCAATTAATTTCTTCTCCATCCCCCCCAGTTTTCTGGTATTCTAGTAGTGCCATTTATCTTTTTTGCAAGATCTCCATTAATCTCTTATGGCCATACCATAACACTGTTCTTAAGAATTTTGAAGTGCAAATAGTCGTGCTTCCAATCTTATTAAAAGTATTACTGAAAGTTCATCACAGGTAGTTTTACTGATGTGTTCATCTGCAACCTGGTTATAAATGGACAAGCCATGTAAAAGGTTTGAAGAAATGTTCACCGTAATGTATTTTGTTGGGTTGGTTTTAGATTCATGTGTGACTGTTTTCTGACTCATAGCCAAAATGAATGCTATTGATAGAAATTTTGGTCAAGTAACTTTTGTAATCGTTTTTTGAAAATATAGAAAAGGATAAATTAAAAAGGTTTGGGACTTCATTCTTCATGTTCTACCTCTAAATCGTGAATGATACATTGGAATACATTGACCAAAGCTAATCTAAGGAAAAGTCATCAGGTTCATAAGGATCCTAGAGGAGCTCTTGTTGCTTTTATTTAGAAATTATCTATTTATATTTTTCTAATTTTTTTAAAGACATTTTTATATGTGTGGTCTTACTGAGCATTTCCTAACTTTGATTTTTTTAGGTAGACATAAGATAAAAAAGAACAGAGAGGCTTTTTCAAAAGGGAAGGCTAGTGAATCAGATTGTGTTGTCCTGTGCAGTACTGCACAAGAGCCACTCCTGCCTATGATTTTGAGCATGGTGTGGCGATCAGTCTGTTTACTTTGGAACTCTTTTATTTAGCTGCCAGTTTCTCGGTGTCTGAGGGGGAAGAGGCAGTCTGAGCCAGCAGCATAGGATTTGGGTCACTAGAAATCCTAGTCAGTCTGAATCAGATTTATTCAAGATCTTGCTTATCTGCATATCTTGAATTTGACCTGGTTTTGCTTCCTTTCAGAGCCCAAGATTTTCTTTGTTGTAGGCTAGAGGTAAAAGAGGTATAACATAATCTTTTTTTTTTTTCCCAAAGGTTATGGTTTTACAGAGAAAAATTGCAGCTTTTGACTTCACAGTGTTATAGGTGTCTCTCTCCTACCTTTTTGGCTTTTCCTATATTATTGTTCTTTTTCTTTTAGCATTTATGCTAGTGATGTTGGTGACTTATTGCCTCAACATAACATGTTATTGACCCTAAACGGAGAAACAAAGCTCATTGTCTCTGACATCTGTTTCCTATTCATTCACCAAAATTATTTTCCTAATTTAATAACTATATGACTGAGCTCCCAACCAGCAGTCTATATCAGAAAGTCGTAGATTCTTTCTGTGTTTTTTTTTTTTAATGCTGTATCTATTGAAATGTTTTTTTAAAAGCTTTCTTTTAAGGAAGGCATCAATTCTGTCTAAAAATTAGTACTTCACTGACTTTCACTTCAGACCGTTGGAAGTGCAATCAGTTTAGGCCCATACTAATTAATCCATAACTTGAGGAGGGATTTGCTTTCTCAATACCATAATTGCAAATATATTGTTAACTTAGTTTCTGATCTTGGCGCTTGTTGAGGGCTTGAAATACTCATTGATTTTCATGGGAATTCAAGTATCGGTTTCCTCTGGGGGTTGAGCTGTAATTAAAAAGGAAACCCTTTAAAAGCACATATGGCAAATGCACACTTTGCCACATTGAAAAGGGGGACCCATTAAGCATCCATCATCCATTAGGGCCTTTAAATATTTTCCCCATATTGACAAATTCAGTTTCTGTGTTGTGAGTAATAAAGCACTGAAATTACACCGCCCCTGTACCACAACATCTTTGTTAACTGTATGTCTGCGATTTTTCTGCTTTCAACCTTTATGCATTTGCCTTATGTGGCACTATTTCCTCATGCAATCTGGGTTCTGTCTCACATCCTCAGTTCCCATGAAAGCCTAATCGCTCCAGTGGGTAAGGACAAGCCAAGAGGAAACAGCCCAGGATCCAAGTGGAATTTAGGCTATGTGAATCCATGCCACTGTATTTACACTTTCAGTTCCTCTATGTGAGAGTGCAGAAGCTCCTGTAACCAAGACAAGACCTGCAGCTCAGGAAAGCAATGGCAATAGGGTTCAGCTCACCAGACCTGCCCATCTTACCGTTCCATAGAGATGACAAGCAGCTGTGAGGAGGTGGAGAAACTTGTACAGTTTGCTGCAAAACTCTCAGCATATACACACAATCTTACAAAGGCTTTTTATTTTAGGAAAATTTGAGTTGATTTTGAGAGGAAAATAAGCTTTTCTCGCTTATCCAAACACTCACAGGCAAAATTGAAGCTTCTACTTTGAAACATGGAGATTTCTTAATGTGATTCTTTTTTCATATTTTTAAATTTAGGAAAGGTATTTGTTCCTGTTTTCTCTTTTCTTTAAATTAGTCTCAAAAATTTACCACCTGCCTTAGATGAAAATGAAAATAGGGTGGGTTTGTACTGAAAACTATGCAACTGTGGTGGCCTGAACTGGTGGTGCCAATACCACCAGGAGAAAGGTGGTCCAATAAATACAGAAAGGTATAGTATAAGCAGGGACAGTAACGATCAGATGAGACCCAAGTTTTTTTGTGTGTGGAAACCTTATTGTTGTGAAAACTTTAGAAAAAAAGATTAGAGCAAAGTATTCCTCTAATCGTAAATGCTGAGCATTTGGTGGACTAAGAAAAGGTGTTTGTTACCTAAAATGTTTACAGAGGAAAATGACTTTGTAGATATCTTTAGAAAACAATGTGTCTAAATCTGTCTTTGCTCCGGGCTGGGCATTGAGGAGGTACATCTGCGTTTTCTGCAGCACTAGGTACTTGACAATGTTAACAAATCGTGTTCGTATAATTTCCCTAGCAGAATCTAATGTTCTCATCATGAATCTTTAAAAGGAAGATATTCTTATTAAGACTCAGCTGTATGAAACTTATTTCTCTCTGCCAACCACAAAGAAGTGTTTCCAGTTTTTCAGGAGAGAGATCCTGTCAACTATGTTACAAGGGCAGACGCTGAACTGAGTTAAACGATTATAGAGTTATCCTAAATTACATGCCTAAGAGTTTAAAAAACTGCAACAGGCTGCTTTGCACCAGCTTTCTGGGCAAAATATTAAGGAGAGCCTTGAAAAAGGTGAGAAAGAGCTGCCTTCACAATTTTGTCTAAAAGCATGAATTAAGCTTTGGCTTATTCAAATTGTTATTTGACCTGAGTGTGAAAAGGCTGATCCTACAAAACCTACTAAACAGGATAGAATGGGAGCCTTGTTTTCCTGTGGGGAAGAGGCAGATGTTTGACATCTGTGCAAACGGGGCTTAGCATATCCTAACTTAAAAAAATGGGAAACCCGCAAATTTTTACCTGTATTTTTTTTATGTTGCTGTAAACCAGTAGTAATTACAGTACACACTATGCACAGCCATGCACAGTTATTACATTTTAGTGAAAAATTGACAGGTTTTTGTCCTTTTTATCTATATGATTACTACTGCTTGTTTGAAATGGTATATCATGATAATAAAAGCAAAATCCATCATAATGTCAATATTGTAGTAACTGCCAAGTGAAAGAATTTGAACAAGAATATACACAGAATTGCATGTAGGGGGTAATTGCAATACAGTGTATCACTGCAAGCTGAATCACTGAGAAGAAAATACTTAAGATGTCAGGTTTGAGATGTAGTTCTCATGGTTACTTTTCATACAGTTTTTAGTTATAGCCATATTTAAAAAACACCAGTTTTCAACCCTAAGGATTTGTGTTCCTTTATTTTAGATTCTGCTTAAAAATGACAGGCAGCTTTTGCCTTAGAGGACAAACAATGGAAAAATTCTGTAGTCCTCTGGTATGCGTTTATTCCCCATGTTCCAGGTTGCAGGGAAATACATACAAATACCCAACGCACCCAGTCTATTCTTTCACTAGGGTGCTTTGGAATGAACAATTTGCTATCCAATACAATGTTAGTACTAGATTAATATATATTATAGGTGAATGTCAAAATTCATCATTTTTTGTGAAACAGAGACTTGTTTAACACCATTGAGAGCAATGAAAAGTTAGTCTCCATCTCTTCACAGTTAGAATTGGTCTTCTGAAGTGTCTTACGTGCAACCCACTGATATGCTCTAGTGTCTGTTTCTTATTTTAGGGTCTTGCAATACCATGGTGCAGTTCCAAGCCCACCCCTTATGTTTGGTTTAGCAACATATCCAGCTGATAAGGAATATGGGAAATAACATATTTTCCAGGATGGCATATGAAGAACACCTGCTGCTTCATGCTTCATTCTGGCCTATGCACTGAAGTAAATATATGTTGGTGCACCTAGCACTAGAGGGCAGAGTACACCAGTCTTACAGGAGAAGCTGCCTTCCTCTCAAAGTTGTAGGCATATAAGAAAGCACATTTGATGCACCTGAATTGGCAACACTGACATTGCCAGTGACCGGTACTATCATAATTAATTCCACAGACCCGGAACGCAGATTCAGCAGGCACAAAACCAAAGGGCAAATGGGCTGTCTGAGCCTGGCATTCCTGTATTTTAACTTCAGACAGAAAGATCTGGTGCTCTCATTGGACTTAATAATACAGATCTGGGGAATTTAGAAGGCAGGGAGGGTGGGGTAAGGGTAAAAGCATTATGTTTATTTGTAGCAGCTCTGTTGTATCATTCCCTATTGCAGTGCATTAGTGCAGTGTTAAATAAAATCTGCTTATTTAAAATCCTTTTAAATAGTGTTTAAATATTTCCTGCTGATACAATCTGCTAAAGTAGTTATCCTTGCTGCAGATTTCAGTTAACCTTGTCGCAGATATTAAGCCTGAAGCTACACAGACTTTTAGGGACCTTGATTATAGAGCAAAACCTAATGGTGTCATTATAAAACCACAGCTGGACAAGCTTCTGGAGTCCTTGTCCTTTGATCAGATTTGGGAAACACAGCAAGCCAGGAGAGAACTCACGCTAACCCTGCTGGAATTGCTGATCTCTCAGGTTGCTTGAGTACTGCTTTCTAAAAATTAAAATGCAACAAAAATTATGAAATGAGAGTGCTTGGTACCTCCCAGTCTTCTGTACGTACCAACAAAACTGGAGCAAGTAGCTTCTCCTTTCCCTTCTGGTAGCATAGGAAGTATTTTGGCTCTGGGGTCTGTTTTTTAAACAAAGAGAAGAAAACCATTGGTTTTTCAGTCTTGTCTGAATTCCGTGACAAGAGTTAAAACCATTGAAAAATGTGAAACTCCCAGATTATTTTGTCCTGTGATCTTACTTCAAAATTAGTTATCAGAATTAGACATATATGGGCTTCTAGTTCTTTATTTTCTCCTTCACAGATTTCTAGGTTGATCAGCAGACTTAACGATGTTATTTCTTCTAAAGACAGTGTGTACTGAGGAGGACATATTTAAATCAAGTGTTCATTGAGCTCAATTTTTAAAATTTAAATACAACCTTTTTGTTTGTTTGTTTGTTAGCGTTTTTGGTTTTGGTGGGGTTTTTTGTTGGGGTTTTTTTTTTGTCATTGTCATGTTGGAGGTGTTCTGCACTGTCTTGTGGATTTACAGGTCTTCTTGAAGACATCACCAATGCAGTTAGATTCTTATTTTGCCACTTTCTGAGATCAGTTGTGTCAACCTCTCTTGGGCAAACTGTCCCAATCTTCCTCTGTAATTTCTGAAGGGCATAATCTTTTTCTCTGCGTTTTGTCTTTCATTAGTGAGAACTTCAGATAGGGCCCTATCAAGCGATACAGTTTCTCTTTGTGAGCAGCTGTCGCATGGTGACCACTGCTAGCTATTGAACATTTACAGGTCCCCTTAGATTTGTTAGAACTAGAGTGTGCTCTCTTGGTCATGTTGTGCACATAGCCTGAAATACTTTTTGTAGGATCTTATTTTCAGGAGTATGTCTGGTAATTGTGGTTTGCCTGAAACTCGTAAGGCAAAGTGGTGGGTTCTGTTCTGGTTTTAATTTTGCTGATAAAACAGATGCATAAGCTTATAGTTTAAGTCAAGATTTCATTCAATCACACTTTTCTTCAATGCTTTAGAAAACACCAGAAGCTGCAGGTTTTTATGTCCAACTTATAAACTACCTGCTTGTAGATAAAGCATCTCCACTTTCCTGAGATATTTATATTTTTTAATGGGATAATTTTGAAATGCTGGGTAAATGATTTATGCTTAGTTTCAGGTAATGCTGGACTCACGTAAATAAAGTATGGCACCTCTTGCACAGATGGACTAAGGCAAAACTACAGCTTCTGTTTGAAACTCTTGATAGCCATTGATACGGACATACCTCACTTAGCTCTAACTTAATAGGCTTGGAAAGAGTGGGGCATTCTTGATATTGCAAGCTGCATGATGAAGCTTCTCTCTGAGGTTTTCCTTATGGCCTGGAAAACACAGTTGTATTTCTCCTTACTCATTTAGGACCATTTGGTCTCCTGAACTGCCAAACAGTTGATATATATTTAAGATAGATATTTTCTTCCATGCTGCTATTACAAATTGTGCTGCTTTATCAGTGGTGATAATTATTCTGACTGAGCAATATATGCCTTCCTGTTTGGCTTGCACTAGACACAGACCCCTCTTCCTCGTACCCAATATGTCCCAACCTTCCTTTAACACTAGTGGAATATTAATAAATGATGACAATGTACAGGCAGTTAATGCAACAGTAGTACTTCTGGAGGATTCCCAGCTGGGGGTTTCCCCTTGTCCGTGCATGGACACAGGGGTGTTGAGCTATTAACCATTACTTAAATATTTTCAGCATTTTATTTATTGCAAAACCAGAAAGCTATAATGGCACAAATTTATGAAAAGGGGAATCTTTGCTGTTTGCATGTGTTTCAGACTTGTCATTTCAATAAATCTGAGCAACTTCCTTGCAACTTGCATTTCTAAAATGCTTCACCAATTGATGTCTTTTTCTGTTACTGGAAGTCCAGATCTTCCTGAGTATTTTTCATCTTTCACAAGTCTTGTCTTGTGTGTGAACAACACAAACATGAGTGTTACAAGGCCATAAAATAGTTGAATATAAGTTTGATTTTAAAAATATTTGATAGTTTGTATGATTGGAGGAGGATTAATTTAATTTTAATATTGTTAGTCATTTGTTTTCTGATCAAACCCCAGTATTTTAATCAAATTGAAAAGAATATTTACATGTTTACATGACAATAATGTTTATATAACAAGAATATTTACATACTCTCATGAGCTGGCATGCTAGCCTTTTCATCAGCTCAAGGATAAGAATGCTTTCCTACATATCAAAATAATTGTGGTGCTATTCTTAAAAGTTAGGATAAAAGTGTTATTTTCATTTCAACCAATGTGTTTTGAATTTTTGAGATATAGCTCTTGGGATTTAATACCATTGTTGCAATGTTATGTAACAGTTTTGAAGGTGTTAAATTGTACTGGGAATTAAAATACATGCATAATTGAAGTCTTTCTCCTAAGTTTACAGGCAGAGAGTACAGTACATAGAAAGCTAGTCAAGGAAAAGTCAAAATAAAGTGAGGTATGCTGAAGAAATAAAATAAATAAATAAATAAACGTTATCAGAAAGAGAGAGATGCAAGTCTTAACTATGAAGAGAAGTTGCATGGCAGAGATTGAGGTACTTACCACCATAACATAATTTAAAATATTTGCACGCAGGACAAAGGAAAATCCAGGGAACAAAATACACAAAGTTCAAAACAGTTGAGGGAAATTATAAGGTGACTTCATCCACCAAAAAGCCTGTCCCGCGTGATGCCTCTTTGGGAGGTACGTTAATCAACACTGTAGTGCTCCAGACAGAGAACCAAAAAATATTAACTAGATTAAAATCATTCCTTGTTTCTACGCCTTATCACCAGGTAACAGAGTGCTTCTTAGAGGTAGAACTGCTGGGGGGGAAAGACACAGTCTCTGCAAAATCTGTGGCCATTGTGTGCTATCATATAAATTGTGGTCACAACAAGTATTATTTTATAGGCTTCAGCAGAGAAGCTGAGGACATGAATGGGCATAGAGATTAGTCTGCTTCTCCAGGAGATCCGACAGGAGGAGCAGTGCATCACATTAACTACGAATTGTAAGGAAGGCTCAGTTGCAAGTTCTGTGTTCTCTTCGTAAGTTAGGTAGAGGACTTCAGTTTACTCTGGCACCTTCATGTCCCTCAATATCACAAGAAAATTCAGAAAGATGACACAAATACTGTAACATAAAGCACGTACATTCCCAACAATGACTACTAACTTATAGTGTCTGTTACTTTTCTGTAAGGAAAAAGAAGTAATGATTATAAAATCAAAACAGTCTGGCCTGAAAAACAAATAATTGTGGAGCAGTGGTACTGAAAAATATACGATGTTCTACATACACAAGATCGGCGGGGGGAGAGAGTTGGGGTGAAATACGAAAGCCTCTTAAGGGTTTGCCACTTGTGAATTATGCATTTCACTCTCACTAGTAGGCGTAAATGCATAATTCTAATCTGTTCTTATTACTTATTTATAACATGCGGTAGAATGTAAATTCTGTGCCTCCTTTGTACAAGCTTAACATGTAAGTTAAGGTATGCAGATATTTCAGGGAGCCTACGTAGGCGACTTTCTTGGCGTAGCACACTGTTGCCAATTAAAGGGCATAAACTTCAAACAATAAATTAAACTAGCTCTCCCCCAGCATTTGCAGGAGGAATATAGACAGGATGTAAGAAATAAGGGAGAGGATCAACAGATAATAAGATGATCATTCATCTTGAAATAAACTACTCTGTATTATTATTATTTATGATAGTTACTGTTATTAATAAAGTACATGTGGGGTAGAGAAAAAGCATGCAACAACCACTGAATTTATGAGACTGGGGACAGATGGATGCTCTTTCTTTTATATGGCTGGCACTGATCGATTTGTATTTTTCCCTGATGATGGTTTATGCCGTTATAACTGTTTGGTGGCTCCTTACTATTGAGTTATGGTTGCAAAGCACTTCACAAACGAGAGCAAGACTCTGAACATTATATCCTAATCTGCACATCCTATAGATATGCCATAATACAGAGCAGCTGACTGCACCACCTGTGATCTGTGTACCCACAAACATGATTTATTCTGGTAATCCCAGTTTAATGCATCACATCAGATTGTGGCAGTTATGTTATCTGATGACGTTACTGACACTATATGACATAACTGGATAGTGCAACATGTCAAGTTGAAAAAAACTTTGGACTTTTCAGGGTTTTGGGGGTTTTTTTGGTGTATGTATTTTGAAAATAAATATAAAGGAAGTAAATTTAAAAGGAAAAAAAAACCCAACACCAAAAACCCCCCAAACCAAAAGAAAAAAACCAGCAGGAAAAGAAATCCCAATAACCCCATGTTGACTATATTAATGACTCAACAACTGAGGCTGATTGTTCTAGTAAGTACAAGGGAGAAAAGGTAAAAGTACACTCTATCTTACTGTGGTGATAATTCTGTGGACAGATGAAAACTAGCTCAGCTTTTGTAGTCTTGCAACAGATTTAACTTCCTAAAAATTGCCTTGTTTAGGAACAGCGCCCAGAAGCTGAGTCCTCCCACTATCCTTGTTCTAGCACTACCGTAATATTTTAGCAAAACCCTTTATTTTCTGACTGTAGTTCAGATATACAGAGCTGTTCTGGTCTGGGGAAGGTGATAGTATCTCTTCTACAGAAACTCTTAAATCACATGATGCCTTGCCTGAGTGGTGAGAGTTGTTCTCTAATCATCTTGCATGCCTGGTACTATACCAAATGGTGGAACAAGTTACCCATAATGGATGTAAAATGCATATATAGGTAAATAAAGCTTATAACCTATAAACCACTAATCTTTAATGTCTAGTTGATACCAGTTCAAACAGCCCTTGTCATATTTTTCTTGTTTAGATTCCAATTTCTAGTCTGAGAGTGCTGTCTCAAGTTTCTGCTTGCTTGATTTTTTTTTATTTTGTTGATTAAAACAATTGTTTGAGGGTTAAAATGATATCTTGCAATTTAGTATGCATATTCAATTCTAATAAGTAAAAAACTACTAGTAAAATTGTTTGCTTTTTGACAAATAAAATATTTCTTTTGGAAATTAACTTCTTTCCTCCCGCCCCTCTCTGCACCATTGCAGAGTTCTAAGGAGTTTCAAATACAGAGAGAGAAGTATTGAAATCTTGCAGGACTCTCTTCCACAGGTTTACAAATCACAATGTTGTTTATAGACTCACAGAATGGTTCTGGTTAGAAGGGACCTTAAAGATCATCTAGTTCCTACCCCCCTAAAATAAGATGTTGATACTTAATGTCTCTTCGACAGAATTTGACAAATATGAATCTTGTCAGCAGTAAATGTTCCATGATTTTGGGTGGGGTGAGTTTTTCTGAAAGTTCCACTTTCTAAATTTTTTGCATGTCCTTTTTTCCCCCTGTATTATTGAAAGGGAGTTCATGGGAACACAGGGACCTAATTGCTTTTCTGTGTAGCACTTACTATCTTATAAACCTGTGTGGTGTCTCATCTTCTTTGTTTCCTTTTCTCATGTTGTTTTTTCAGCCTCCCTTCCTAAGAGAGTGTTTTAAGCCTGTGCTTTCTCACTGCTGTTTTCCAGACAGACTTTATTTCTGCACTCTTTAATATATGCTATTCCAGATCAGACTGCACTATTGATCTATATAAAATGGATAGTTAAAGTGCTGTATTACTTACCATATATTCTTATATAACTTAACATCTTACTGGCTTCTCTTAGCACAGCTGCATACTTCTATGTGTTCTTCAGTGGGTTGTAAAAGTGGCAGTCAGGCACTCCTCTTGACCAGATATGATTAACTCAGCACCAAATGTAAGATGGATCTGAATTTTCTTTCTCCCACTGAAGCAAGACTGGAATTACTTGGGAAAACAGGGTGTACTTCTGTTAGTGAGCCAAGGAGTTCTTGGTCACAGTAATGTCAATCCAGAGTAGTTCCAGTTTTATAGCAGCAGGTATCTGAGATTTAAATTTGCAACAGAGTTGCCTAGTGCAAATATATTTTCCAGTTGTGAACATAAAGCTGAAGTAATACAGAGGTAAAATGTTCAAAACACTTTTTTTTTTTTTGCTTTTTCACTTTTTTGGGCTTGACATTGATGAGAGATCATGGTTCTCATGATGTATACCAGCAACTCCCCTCTATTTAATCTGATAGCAATACAGTGACTGGATTGGAAGCATTCATGAATGGAAATTTTCATTTAAATCTTAAAATAGGGCTGCGTCAGGCCATATGATGCGCAAAGAAATGACAGAGAGAGAAATAAAACTAAGATACTAAGATAGCGATATTGGTGTGAGCACAATTACTTCTCTTCATGTGCCTGGTAAAAATGAATGTGCTCTGTCCTCTTTCTGTTTTCTCTCCCTCTGACCTTCAAACTCATCTTATTTGCCCAGCTGTCATAACTGAAGTAAACAAGGGAGAAATGCATGGTTTTAATTCTAGTAAACGAAGATGTAACTTGTAAGTTCCTTATGTTCATTTAGTGCTGAATGTTTGTGCTGACTGGCTATGTGACATTTTAGCAGCAAGAGAAGACTTTAAAAAAACCAAACCCAAACCACCTCTGTATTTTTCTGATGGTGACTAATGATGATGGGCCAGGGGGATGTTTGGGCAGGGAGTCTTCCAAGGAGCTTCACACATGCACCATGATTCTTCTGTGGTCAGAGCCATGTGATGTCTTTACAGTCACACAAGGAATATGGTAGATTAATTGGAAGTAAAGGATTGAAAGAAAAATTTAAATGTCCTTCTTTGATGTTTCTCTTCAATTTTTTCTAAGTAATGCGGTATGTGACACTCCACATGTTTGAGTTTTCTTCATCTGAGCACCTTTAGGATTTCAAACTAGTGTGTCCTCACTGGAAGGCGAGAACAGTGTGGAAAATGTACCCACAATAGCTGTCTCAGGGACATGGCTTTAAAATAAAAGACTGGAATGCTTGTAGACCAGCTTTTGCAATGGAAAAGGAATAATATTCATGTTTGATTGAAAAGATATTTACTTTTCTAGGGTAAAGTTAAAACTAATCATTTTATTTAAAAAAAAAAAAAAAGAAACACAAGAATCAGGTATGGAGGCTAACGTGACCTTGTGAATTGGCCAGAATGAGGCATAACATTTGAGGGATGAGTTTGTGCTCAAAGTAGTACATCAGTTTGGGATAATAAATGGTAGAAAGATTTTCTTTACAACAGTTAAGGGTTATAAGAGCATAGAATCATAGAACCATAGGGTTGGAAGGGACCTCTGGAGATCATCTAGTCCAACCCCCCTGCCAGAGCAG
>VXBO01012530.1:0-15425 GCA_013400135.1 Rhinoptilus africanus
ATAGATTGTGGTTCTTCATGTCAATGACTTCTATTCTCATAGTGTATCAGAACTCACCAAGTTCTTACTCACCGTGTGCCGCAATTGGAATGTATAGAAGACCTCTGTTTTGGATTAAATTGGAGTAATAATGGTATGATGAGGAAGCACCTGGATGCATAGGACAGACTTTCTATTCCTTTTCTGGGGCTGTATGGCTGTATATACAGAATCATGGAATTTCTTATGTTCAGATGTTTTCTCACACTTTCAAGTTTGTGCCCATTGCCTCTTGTCCTATCACTGGGTACCACTGACAAAAGCCTGTCCCCTCTCCTTCATTCACTCCTATCAGGTATTTATACAAATTGATAAGATCCCCCTGAGCCTTCTCTGCTTCATGCTGAACAGTCCCAGCTTTCTCAGCCTCTCCTTGTATGCTAGATGCTCTAGTTGCTTGTACATCTTTGTGGTCCTTCAATGGACTCGTTCCAGTTAAGTCTGTATCTATCTTGTACTGGGGATGAGCACAGTTTGAAAGACCACATCTTGATGTATCTGATTTCTGTAGTTGTGACTGGAAATTAAATGACACAATACAAGTCACCTCAGGCTGAAGAACTGCCAGTTTCTAGAAAGGACCTTCAACTGCCTACTAAAACTCTCTGAACTCTATGGTAACCCAACTCTGCTGGTGTATGGCACAGGCTACTAAGATTTCTTCCTTTCATATTCCAATTTTGGACCATTGTCAAACTTTATTTGTACATAACATTTTATTTTAGATTTTTGAAAGAAGGTTGTTTTGGATGTTTTTCGAGCATTTCCTCCAGGCTTTTCAGGAAACTACAGGCTTACAACTCTCTAGAGTAGTACAACACTCCCTTGAGCAAAGTTCAAAGAACTCAATGATGAATATACTTTGTAGTATACTATGGAAATTCAAATGAAATAAGCATATGAAAAATCATAGGAAAGAGCAATACAGGTTTGAATAGAACATTTTTGAGTATAAACAATATTTGACTAACGACATCACAATTATAATTTCTCTGATAAAGACAGGAAATGGGTTTTGACTGCTATTACAGTATTTTTAAAATTCTGCACTCTTTCTTAGCTTATCTCCTTATACTAACACCATGTCAGAGGAATGGAAATTAGGCTTTTGCACCGGGGAGGGTTTGTTGTTTGTTTGGGAAGTTTTTTGTTTATATTTATAGTGCTACCTGAGAGAACTCTTTATGGAACTGTAACTAATTCTGTTTCCTGTCAATAAAAATATTCAAAGACAAGGTGGAAAACAACTGATTTCTATGAAAGTCCAGAAATAGAGGACAACAGCAGCATATATTTATTCATGCCAAAATACATCCTTTCAAAAAATATTAAAAAGCTTTTTCTTTCTAAAGAATTATCTGGTGATAGATATAAACCAGAAATAGCAATAATAGTAATCATAAAATGAAGATTAAATGTTTACAACAAAAAGAACCCAAGAGATTAGTTACAATGACAGAGATAAGGAAACTTCTATGTTTCCTAAAAATACAGTATGACTACATGTTCGCATATGGTGAAATCATTAGAAATATAAGAGACAATTTGTTTCTTTAGTGCTCATATATGGACCAGAAGTAAACGGAACCATGTCTGATTCAGTCTGATATGCAATTCCAGTGTATATGTTTATATTGTATTTATTTCCTCATCTGATGTCTCAATGTGGGCTCTGTGACTTCACAATTGTTTTTGCAGCAAAACACAATAATGCTGTAAGTTTTATGCTTTCTAGAGGCAGTGGCGTGGGAAGCAAACAGCTTCAATAATTGTAGAATTATCTACAAAAATTATTTACAAAAGCAGAAAAATATCCAAAGACATACACTAAATTTAACTGTTTTAAATTGTGTTTTCTCTGATGTTACAATGAAAAATTGAAAAATGCCATCATCAGTATGTGAGGATCGGTTAATCTATTTTAACTCCTTTCCTCTGTGGTCTTTTCTAAAACAACAAAAACCCTCCAAACAACAAACAAACAAAAGAACCCAACAAAAAAAATCTCCTATGTTTGCTAGAGTCCTAATTCAGAAAATTTAAAAAACCTACTTGCTTTTGAAGTCATATAAGGAACACTCATACCTATCCCTGTTTGCACCCATAGAGTCAAGACTGTTATTCAGGCACCTACAAATAAAGAAAAGAGAAACGGAAAACGTCTTTTTACTTCCCCTATACTTGTTTGGGATTTTTACCTGGGATAACAACTTCATGGTGTCAAGCCACGGAGAAACAAATTAGCAATAAATAGGAGTTCCTATCTGACTCACAGATTGCAACAGGATGATGGTTTCACCCAGTAAATTCCATTTACAGTGTTTATTAAGGTGTGATAACATGCTGAAGGTTAGTTGAGTAGAATGTTTCCAAATATGAAAGTCAAAACTAATGCTTTGGCAAGTGTTGGGTGTCCCTTCCTTCCTCCGTGAGCTTTCCTCTTCCCCCCCGTTCCCATAAATCTAATGATTCACTGCTTATTCAACATTTTTCTTCACTTCCCATTTTGCTCCTGACACTTCCCTTGCTTCTCTTCTACCTTGCTTTCTCTTCCCCCTTGTCTAACGCATTTTATGTGTACTTCTTCCTTTCAGGCGATACTAAAAACCAGCTGCAATAGCCAAAACAAGCCAGGAGTCATGCAAATACACACATCCTTATAGCAAGAGAGAAAGTGAGCTCCAAGAACTGAATGGTATTTGACTTGGTACAGCATACTACCCAACAAAGAATCAGATGAGAATCACTGCAGTAAGCAAAAGCACCTTGGAATTGAATAAGAAAAAAAATATGTAAAATACAGGATGTGTCAGTGGCATATGCTAAACTAACCCCACCTGAAGTGACTGAAAAAGTTAATAAAGGTGCTTCTTAGAGCCACATACTTGAGTTTTGATTTCCTTTTACAAACATCAGTGCTATGAACCTGAACCGCATAGACTCATGGCAGCAATGTGAATAATGCCACCATCTCTGTTTCAGAAACACGTAACTAACAAGATTCACAAAAAAATTAAGAAACAAGCATTTAGAAGGAATTCTCAAGTTAAGCACTTTTATCTTCAAAATACAGCATAAGCCCATAAATACCCAAAGTCAAGAAGTCTGTACTTTTTTAACAGTTTCATTTCCTGAGTGCCTCCGCACTCATATATAATTCCCTCAACTGCTCTTGTCCACTTAGTGTCTACCTTCATCTGAAGACTCCTTGAGAAGAGATGTACTCACATGTAGAGAACAAGGTCCACACAAGTATAGTAATGATGCCAACTTTCATTTAGACTCATCGTCACAAGAAAGAACAGTAGTGTCGCCCTTTCACATATCACACTAATGGATAAAGAATTTGCATGAAACATGGGAAAGATCGATATAATATTTTTTGTCTAAGAGGTTTCAGTCCAGCAGAGTGTCTCATACCCAGGCTACATACAGGAAGAGCTTTCAAGTATTTAATTTTATATTCTACAAAAGTAACATAATTTTATTTATCCATTAACAGAGTAATATAGAACAAGCAAAACCTAGCAAAGCACTTACAGTAATGGAGATCTGTCTTCTAAACCCTACTCTAAGGACTAGGTGGTAAATAACGTAAGATACTTGGTAAAATAACTGGACTTGAGCATGGAATGTAATTTATAACTACTTTGTATTTCTCTAATCTCCGTAAGAATTGGTAAAAAATCTCAGAAGGGGAAAAAAAAAGTTCAGTTTGTCTGTGCAATTGTAGATTGAAAGTGGTATCAGTTGTCTACTTTTTAAATATCTTTCCTGGAAACACTTTCATACAAAGATTGCACCAAATAAAAATTCAATTTAAAATTGTATTACCGATTACTTGCATATAATTTTATTTCCATAACTAAGTGAAGTCTCCTTATACCTAGGCTGGCTCAGTGAGCTGCAGAATTGTTTTCTTTGCTACCAGACTTTGACAACTCGAGAGCTATTCTCATAAAAGGTAGTAATATACACACAGCAGACCTCCCCCTTTAACAGCCATATCTTTCATATAAGGTTTTGTCAAATGGCACTGACCTTCTGCAAATTTTTTATTATTATTAGTGTATAACATGACATACAGATTTTAAAACTAGAGTCAGACTTTTGTATGTCCCTTTTTCTTCCTAGCTTTTCTTCTCTCCAGCATACTTGCACTTATATTTTTATAACCCTTTAGTCATTTAACAGTAGGACTTCTTTCATCTCAATCCAAAACACACAACCAGGATATGCTCCACACTGAACTTCAGAATGAAATAAAGTGATAGTGACAAACATTTCTTCCAGTATCAACATATAGGGCTTATATAGTCCCCTTCCCTCCAAAATCTCCTTCTGCACTCCCCTTTTATGCCCACATTAAAATAAATGTAAAGAATTCCCTTCTTCCCAAAAGACTTTCACTGCAATGACTTCTTAATGAACTTATTGTCAAATTATGGCTTCAGAATCGCAGTTTTAAATCTATTCCTCTCTTCCTTCTCTTTATAAGACAGAGGTCCCCACAGTGTTGTCAGGAGTACCCCAAAACTCTTTAAGAAAGTCTCATAATTCTTTTGTCACATAAGTATGGAAAAAAGTAAACTAATACTAAACACAAAGCAGTGTAACTGCTAGTTAAATGTTTATTTGGCATAGAACACCTAAAGAAATGTAGTCATAATTAGAAAAAAACACAAAACAAAGCAGGAGAACAGATTTATCTAAGGCTGCACTAAAATAAACACAAAATATGAGATCATATTTATGATTTTATCCTTCCTGTACACCCTGGATTTCTGTTTTATAATTATAAGCTACATAGGAACAGTGGCATACAAGAAACAATTACACTGACAGAAAATACTTGTTGTACAAAAGGCAATGGTATATTTTAATGAAAAGATTCTGTGAGTATTATGTGCAGATCACGGCTTTGAAACATACACCAACCCAGTTCCTTCTGGTAGAGTCTAGAAGTTTGTGAAGCCTTATCAGACTTTACTTGATGTTTTCATCCAGGCTCAGTGAGCAGGTAAAGCAGGATTTTCAGCTCTTGCTTTTTTCCGTACTGTGCTACTTGGTGGTTTTTAAGCTACTGAGGAAACTGCAGAGGGTATTTTCAGACTTGTGTAATGGAAGAGAAAAAAGAAAGGGTTTCAACTTGGAACACATTATAGGATGAGGATTTCAGAGAAAGCAGACCATCTCACAAATGATATGGTGGTCTCATTTGGATATAACAGAAAATACTACTTGTAATCTAAAGAAAGTGGTCAGAACAAGAAAAAAAAAAAGAAAACGTAGAAATGACTGACAGAACTTAAGTCAGCTTTGCTAAACAGTTTCATTTTTCTGACCCATCTTTATTTTCTGACTTTAGACACTTGACTGTACTTGCAACCTAGATAGAATGGGACATACAGACTAACACTTGGCTGGATGGTTGGTGCTGCTTTTAGGTTTTCAGTTTACAGAATCACAGAATCTTCCTCAAGGAGCAAGGACTGCCAGGGAAAGATGGAAGCCACCTATTGGAGAGAAGCAAGAGTATCTTTGCCAGCAAGCTTACTAATTGTGATGAAGTTTCTTATCTAACTTCATGAGGGGATACAGACCAAAGCCTGCAGGTAAATTGATGTTTGGAGATAAGGGCATATGTGGTAACGAAAGTGACTCTCACATTGCCCATAAAACACAGATTAATCTGGAGTGCTTGTTGGAAGTGCCTGTAAACTAATTCACACAACCTATGAAATAAACGGGAGAAACTGGAAGTAGTTGCAGAGCTATGCCTTCAATGAAGTTAGAATTCATACTGTGGGACAGCCCACAAAACATGTAAAGACACGATTGACGGAGAAAGGCTCTTTAGGAAAGGCATGCAGGAAGGAGGAGAGAGTTGCTCTCTGCTTGGAGGTGGGGGTTGAGGGAGGCAGCTGGAAAAAAAACCATAAATGTACAGCACCCTGCTGCAGGCAAGGTGGCAGGTCCAGGGAGCCCTACTGTGCCAGTATCAGAAGACAGGGCCAACAAAGGAGACATTGTGCTGGGTACACGATTCAGAGTGTGTCCAGAGGAGGGCAACCAAGATGGTGAAAGGCCTCAAGGGTAAGACTTACAAAGGAGCAGCTGAGGTCACTTGGTTTGTTCAGCTTGGCGAAGAGAAGGCTGAGAGGCAACCTCATCACAGTCTACAGCTTCCTCGAGGGGGTCAGTGGAGGGGGAATTGCTGATGTCCTCTCTCCAGTGACCAGTGACAGGACAGGAGGAAATGGAAAGAAGCTACATCAGGGGAAGTTGAGATTGGACATTAGGAAAAGGTGGTCAGTCACTGAAACAGACTCCCCAGGGAAATGGTCATGGCACCAAGCCTGTCAGAGTTCAAGGCACATCTGGACACTCTTAGTCATATAATTTAGTTTTAAATAGTCCTGCAAGGATCAAAGAGTTGAACTTAATGATTCTTATGGATCCCTTCCAGCTTGAGACATTCTATGATTAAGAGGAGCAGGTGAACAAAGCCTTTCTTAGACAACTGTAAGAAATCTCACACTTGTAGATCCTAGGGGATTTTGATCATTGATATTTACTAGGAGTGCAGTGCAAGAGGCCCCAGACAATCAAAGAGTGTTTGAGGACCATGATTTATGGAGGTGCTGGACAGGACGGCTAGGAGAGACAGTCTGTTGGACCCATTACTCACAAGTAAGAACTGGTTGCATATGTGAAAGTCACTGAAGACTTGACAGCAGCAGCCATGCGATGGAGGGGATTTAGATCCAGAGCAGCGAGCAACCTAAGTGTAAAAACACAGCCCAGGACTTCAGAAGAGAAAATTTCAGCTTGGTTAGGAAACTGATAAGCAGGATCCAAATGGAGACCACTCTGACAGGTGGAGGAACACAAAATTGCTGATTATGTTTCAACGATATCCTCCTCAAAGCAGAAGAATATGAGAAAATGAGAAGGAATGACAAGAAGGCAGCTTGCCTGTACTCCTAACCAAACTTAAAATACGAAAGGAATCATACAAAGCAGAAGCAGAGACAGACATCTGAGGAGGAGTATGCCTGGACATATTGAGTACATATTAAGAGCATTAAAACTTGCTGGAGTTAAAATTGGCAAGGAATGAAAAAAGCAACAAGACAGACCTCTACAGGTGCATCAGTATTAAAAATACAAGGAAACTCTGGACCGTCTGCTGACTGGAACAGATGGCTCTATGAGGAAGGATGTAGAAAAGGATGAGCTGCTTTCTTTGCCTGAAGCTTTACTGGCAAATCTCATGTCTTGTGGATCCCTGTGTCCAATGGTAGACACTTGTGGGAGAGAATTATTGTCCTTAGCAGAGAAGGATCAAATTAGAGACTACTTACCTAAGTTGGACATCGATAAATTCCTGGGACTAGACACATCAGAAATTTTCAAGAGCTTTGAGGAAGGAAGCCTATGTCATAGCAAGACTACACTCTACCATCCTTAATAAGTTTTCATAACTGCAGGAGCTCCCCAGTGATAGAAGAAAGGTGAACATCATGCTCAGCTTCAGAAAAGGCATGAGGAATGATCTGAAGAGCTTTGGGTTCCCTGCAGTCTAACTGGAAAATTAAGGAGTAATACTCATGAAAACTACTTCCAGAAACATGAATCTATGATGGCTAGTATCAAGGCGAGTTGCACTTGATCACAGTAATTGCCTTGCGCAGTAAAAGTACTAGCTTTGCAGAAGAAGAGTAAAGCAGTGACATCATTTGCCTTGACTTAAACAAGGTTTTCAACACAGACTGTAACAGCATCTTTTGAAGTTATCCCTATTTTAAGCAGGAGGTTGGACTAGTGACCTCCAGAGGCCCCTTCCTACTTTGACCTTTTTTATGGATTTATGATGTAAAACAAAAGTGAATTTACATTTTATGCAGATGTCAACTAAAACCACATGATACCACATGAATTTACATACTTCAGCTGTTACTTAAATACAAAGGGAAATGTAAAGTGTATTTCCAAGATTACTCATGGAAAAACTTTCTATAGTCAGCCTCATGGTATTTAATTTAACCTATGAGTCAAGATAACTCTATCCTATAATTTTAGCAGGTGCTAAATACTGACTGCATATTCTGGAACCTATTTTTATCATACACTGAGAAAAAATACAGTGATCATGATCTAAGTATTACTTATGCAATTTTAGTGCATCAGCTTCTCTTTTTACTTGGGTCATGACAATAAATATGATGGTAACAAAGCCATTGAAAAGAAAAAATAACTTTACACTTTATAGTTTGACTAGAGATTATTTTGCGTTATTTAGCAGTAATTGTACTACACCTAGTATGATAAGCTTTGTTAGTAGCTTTTCAACTCCTCATAGTGGACTGACAAGCGTAAAGTCATATAAACACAACAGATCATACAAAAATTTCCACCATAGCTTTAAGAAACACTTGAAAATTCTTATTATTAAAATGTGTAACTATAGGAAACAAAAATGTGCCACAGAAATCTGTGAAAGAGCAGCATAATAATAAAATAATATCCACAGTTAACTACATAGATCATTACTTAATTTTCTGTCACTAAATAATGCTTCAAGGTTGAACAAAAAATCCTATGCATGGACAATACATGTCATCTGAAAAACTGTGCAAGAAGACTTCCCAACTCCTGCAATACTCTCAGAGTATTAGCACTTCCACATAATTCCATATTTACTTTTTCTATCCCACTCCTTGATTCAGTCATAGAACTGTCTCATACCTCATAGAAAATGACTGTGGCAGAAAGGTGCTTTATATCTTGTTCTTAGTGCCTCATTAGTCTACTCCTTGTTTCCAGGAAAGGAAGTGCTGGGATAATTGAATGCTATTATAGCGCACAACACTGCCACATTCTACTTTGCAATTTCATCATCTTTCATGTACTTCATAATCAGTCGCTACAGAATCACAGAATGGTTCGGGTTGGAAGGGACCTTAAAGATCATCTGGTTCCAATGGCCCTGCAGTAGGCAGGGACACCTCCCACTAGACCAGGCTGCTCAAAGCCCCATCCAGCCTGGCCTTGAATACTTCCAAGGCGACCTGTTCCAACACCTCACCACCCTTACCGTAAAGAAATTCTTCCTGATATCTAATCTAAAGCTACCCTCCCTCATTTTGAGGTCATTATGCCATGTCCTAACGCTACAGTCTCTGATAAGGAGTCCCTCCCCATCTTTTCTGTAGGCCCCCCTCTAGGTTCTGGGAGGTCACTATAAGGTCTCCTTGGAGCCTTTTCTTCTCCAGGCTGAACAACCACAACTCTCTCAGCCTGTCCTCATAGCACAGGGACTCCAGCCCTTTGACCATCTTCGTGGCCCTCCGCTGGACCCGTTCCAACAGGTCCATGTCCTTCTTGTNACATCTAGCCAGCTCCTTATCCACCAAGTGGTGCATCCATCAAATCCATGCTTTTCCAATATAGAGATCAGGATGTTGTGCAGGACAGTGTCAAACGCTTTGCAAAAATCCAGGTAGGTAACATCAGTTTCTCTCCCCCTTATCTACCAGTGTTGTGTCAACATCATAGAAGCCCACCAAATTTGTCAGGTATGATTTGCCTTTGGTGAAGCCATGCTGGCTATCACCAATCACCTCCTTATTTTCCACGTGCCTTAGCAGAGTTTCCAGGAGGATCTGCTCCATGATCTTGCCAGGCACAGAGGTAAGACTGACCGCCCTGTAGTTCCCTAGATCATCCTTTTTGGCCTTTTTGAAAATGGGAGTTATGTTTCCCCTTTTCCAATCAGTAGGAACTTCACCAGACTGCCATGACTTTTCAAATATGATGTAAAGTGGCTTGGCGACTCGTCTGACAGCTCCCTCAGGCCCCATGGATGGAATTCATCCAGTCCCATGGATTTATGCACCTTCAGATTCCTCAGATGGCCCCAAACCTGATCTTCTCCTACAGTGGGCGGTTCTTCATTCTCATAGACCCTGCCAGGAGCTCTTTGTTAATCCATGCAGGCCTCCTGGCATTTTTGCCTGACTTCTTCATTCTTGTATGTATTACATTATTGTATGAGTGCTCCTGAAAGACCATGGCACTGTGGAAGAACATGACTCAATACTGTCTCCAAAAAGATGAATTTTCTACTGTGAGTACTTTGATTTGCTCAAGATTTCCCCACCCAGTCTGATCTGCAGTCCTGAAATTTTATATGGCTTATGAATCCAAACAACATTTTACTAGTCTCCCAAATTCAAGACATGAATTCTAAGTTGACATACTGTACAAGGTATTTCTACCTAAGGTATTTTCAATACTCTTTTTCTGTCTTTTTAAAGTAAAGAACAAAAAGCTTTTAAGTCAGTATGTTTGCACTTTCCATTTGAAATGAGAGGTAGAGCCAAGGGAAAGTATCAGAGAATTCTTCTCACTAGAAATACCCTAACACCTCACTGAAAGATTATTCTTCACTTCTCTCAAAGATCTGTAGCTGTTGCAAGTACACAGTTTGCTCAGCATGACACAGACATTTCATCTTTCAGAAAGAAAGGACAAACCCTCAATAATGAAAAAACAACAAACAATATGAGGAAACATTTACCATAAAAGTGAGTGCCCAGTTCAGTGTTAAAGAGCTTATGCAAATCACCATATGTCAGGTGAAGCTAAGTGAGCTTCAGCTAATAACATTACTTTGTACTCCACTTGTCTAGCTCATAAAGTCAACAAGCCCATCTGATGTTGATATCACAAGCTATGGGATGCAAAATGAACTGCAGGTTTCAAAGATCTTGGTAGATGAGATTACAACCAGAATCAATTCAACCTAGCATCCTTACTAGCTCATTAATCATTTCAATTTCCTGTAACATGCTTGTTAGCACAGTATCAATTACTTTAGGTGCAAAGTTCACAAATTGCCTAATATTATAACATAGTATTTTGTATAATAATATATAATGCAGTTAAATTTAGAGAACCACTACCATGTTTATTAATAGAAATAAATCAACGTAAAAATGCTACTTAAATCAAATGAGCGATAAAAACATCTAAGTGTGATTTGTAGCACAAATTCAACATCCAACAGTACATGCCGGACAAGAGAATAAAAGAGATTTCAGTAAAAGCTGGAAATTCCCTTGTTTGGTCTAATATGGAAGTCCTTCATTGCAATTAGATCAAGCAGTTTGAATAGGAAGGGTCTGTGAAGCTCTTTCTACTGATTGTATTCACATAATACTGACAATGGTGAGGGCAAAACCTCAGGTAGTGAGATCTCACATGAGTCATAGCTTTAAATACAATTGTTGACACTTTGAAGAATAAGCAAGTCAATCAAAACAAAAATTTCTCTTCTACTGACATAAGACATTAAGCACACGGACTCATCCTCCAAGGAGTATCCCAAAGCATGGAGGTAAGAAAAGTGGCAGCTGTACATTACCATGTAACTATTCGGGTGTTTTCTTAGTAAAAGCTTATATTTTCACAGAGAAACTGTCTAAGATACCTTGGTTTAGGCATATATATACATTATGCTTGATAACAGTCACCCAACAGAAGATTAAAACAAACTAAATTAAAATAGTATTTTAGCTTGTTTCTGTTGTATGTTTGTCACCTGATCAAATGAGCGGAATATTACTGTAACTCACATAGTCCACAATTAAAAAGAGTTTCCATTGCTTCTAATCAGTTCACAACGGGGTCTGTGAGGTATGACTGAAAGCAGAAGATATAACACGACTGTGGAGCAAAATATCCCACTTAAAAAACCCAGAGTGTAGAGAGCATATTGTAATAAAATTTTATTTCTTTCCTTTGCTTTTCCTGCTCTCAGATTACTTGATTCACATGATTTAGTCCACAAGTAAGATGACATGTCTGCTTCAGGGAGTAGTCAGACTAAAATTTGGGTTTGACCTGTAGAGTAGTTATCAATTTAGACAATCTATGAGAGAGATTATTCCCTTTAGAATTCAGTTCCCTTAAAGAATTTAATCTTGCAAGAATTAGAGCCTTCAGCCTCATTTCCATATAGGCTGACTAGCAGTCTGCTCAAAATCTTACCTCTCTAGCTTGTCTGCATTCCAGCAAAAAAGCTCAAACCAAAAACAAACAAAAAAACCCCCACAACACTCAAAAGGTCCTGAAAAAGAAGCTTCAGAAACCCCTACTTGAGACAATGTTGTGTTACCCTGCCTGCAAGGTTGAAAATGAACTGTTACGATCCTGAAATAGGTGAAATGAACCCAACTGCCTATTCCTGGGTCGGTCATGAACTGACTTCTTAGTCTATACAAAGGCATAGACTCACAATTTCTGCATTAAATTCTCAGTGTAACACGAAGTTGTCTAGAAAAAGAACAATTTCAGGTCACACTACTTTTCCTAAAGCACAAACAAATCACAAATGAAAAGGTATGGTTTTGTCTCAAGTAATCTTGCTCTCGGCGTACCAGGCAGCACAGCAGAGAAGACAAGGGAGCATGCGGCATCAAGAGGGATGTCCAATGCAGCATGTGGAGAGAAGTGACCATGTTCTTCATGTTGACACTCTTCCTCAGGCTGTAAATACATACACTTCAGAGTAGACTATTGTGACTTTCACATGTAGGTAACAGATAAATTTGTTCTTTATGTACAAAAACAAAGGATGAACTCTCTTACAACTACAGCTGTTATTTCTGTTTCAGATAACCAGACTTTGAAAAATGATAATGGTTTGCTTTCTGCTCTTTTAATGATTTGCCAAAAATGGGTATGAGTGTTTTCTTAGAAGCATTTAAAGATATACACTCTGAATGTTAGAATTTTGTCTGCTGTGTAATTTAAAGAAGATAGCGTGTCTTGTACAAAAACATGTGTAAAAACGTACTGTTATATTTTAACACGATTTGACATAAATCTTTAAGAGAAAAGTAGTGAAACCGACAGCTAAGTCAGTCTTTGAACAAATCCTGACACACTCACTGTCTGAAGTTTTTTTTTTTAAAAATTACCTCGCAGACATATTGCAAACAATAGGGGCTTGAAGTCAGGAAAGCTTTAAATCACTTTAGCATAGTCTATGCATGCACAATATGAAATATATTCAAATGTTCTCTTTTCTACTCTGAGAAATCACTGTGGTTCTGACAGATACTGCTGTTCTTAAATGTTTCTAACAATGAAAACTTCATGCTTCTCCTATACAGTCTACTTCA
Source organism: Rhinoptilus africanus (assembly GCA_013400135.1). Classification (NCBI taxonomy): domain Eukaryota; kingdom Metazoa; phylum Chordata; class Aves; order Charadriiformes; family Glareolidae; genus Rhinoptilus; species Rhinoptilus africanus. The sequence continues at coordinate 13,233 of VXBO01012530.1, forward strand.
GTGGTATTTTTGCCATTATAAGATTTTAAATTACATGTAATCCAAGTCTTTCTTGCTCTAAAGTAAGAAAGCACTTAATTCTTCCCCTACTTGTCCTGAATCTGGACAACAGGTTATTGTCCCCTTTTCCATGACCTTATCGTGTCAAATGAAAATTTCCCATTTATTCCATCTTCTCTTCTTTTGACTTTAAAGCCATACTTATTCAAAGATTCTATTATGTCATGTGTGTGTTTGTGGGTTTTTTTTTTAAACCAATCAGACATTTTCTCTTTTGGGAAAATCTTTGTTTTTTTCTTGAAGTATAATAATCAAAACGTTACAAAAGCATTACTGAAGCTGAGTAGAGGTGAAAAATTGTCTCTCTAACTATATATAGAATCACAGAATAATTCAGGCTGAAGGGACATCAGTACACCTTTTGTCCAATCTTCATCTCAGAGCAGGGTACACTGTGAGGTCAGACCACCAGCATGCTTAGGGCTTTATCCAGTCTGGTCTTGAGTATTTCCAAGAATGTAGGCTAAACGGCCTCTCTGGGGAATCTGTTCCACAATTTGACTGTCCTCAGAGTTAAAAAGTCTTTCCTTATATCCAGTCTGAATTCCACTTGCAAGCTACTGCTACATCCTCCCAAAGCAGTCTCTTCTCCAGGCTGAACAAACCCTGATCCCTCAGCCTCTCCTCACAGGACAAGTGCTCCAGCTTGTGTTCAGCTTGGGCTTCCTCTGCTGATCTCATTTAAGTTACTTGATGTCTTTCTTGTATTGGGGGCATGTATGCATATGTAACTGGATGCAGTATCTAGATGAGGTCTCACAAGTTCTGAACAGAAGAGGGACAACCCCCCTCCCTCAATCTCCTCTCTATACCACTAAGAATACAACTCAGATGCCCCCTCTGATGGCCCCATGGTAGACTCCTCAGGTACGTCACTGCTCATAGGCGTTCAAGTAGCATATGATCCAACAACCAAAACACTCTGGTCCCAACCATCCAAACAGCTTTTTATCCATTTAGTTTTCCACCCATCCAGAGCATAATGTTCAACACTAACAGCATTGAAAGACTTATTAAAGGTATATAACATCCATTGCTTTCTCCATGTTCACAAATCCATTCATTTAATCGTGGAAAGCAATCAGGCTGGTTAGGCATGAATCCCTCTTGGTAAATCTGTGCTGACTGATCCCAATCCCTAATTTCTCCTTCTTGGGCCCAAACGTGGGCTTTGGGAGGATTTCATGATTGCCCCAGAACCTAATATGGGGTGTCCATACTGTAGTTCCCTATATTGCCTTTTTTGAAGACGTGCGCAAAATTTGCCTTTCTCCAGTCATCACGTCCCAAAATTTGCACCCTCCATCCTGACATGATTTTAGAAAGTTCTCTTGAGTTTGTAATCCCTCTTCCCCTCCCCCACTCCCTTGAGTAGTTACATGACTAGTTGTTCCTTCAGTCTGTATTTTGTCTCTGGTGATTTCTACACAAGGATGTTTCGGTTTAAGTTTCACCACACCTTTTGGTGATTACTTCTCCATTTTTCAATGTTATTTTGAATGCTAAGTCTAGCCTCTAAACACTCCCAGTTCTCATTAGTTTTGCAGATGGCAAATTTACCTACAAAATTTATAAGCACTACATATTTCTATTTCATCACCCATCACGTTAATAATAATATTGAATAAAGCCAGGTCTAAGACCATAGCAAAATCCTTATGACACACGCTTTCATGCTGAATGTAAGCTGTTTTGTCATTATGAAGAACAGCTCTACAACCAGCTTTGTGCTTTCTCTTTGTTGATCCATCTAGATCAAATGCAGATTAAAACACTATGTGAAACAGTACCAAAATCCTTAATCAGGATTTATGACACCCACTGTTTCTCCTCTATCCATAAGACTATACGATTAGAGAGCTCTGACATGATTTATTCATTATCTGTGCTTTTCTACTATGCAATTTATTTTCTAGCTCTCATTTCTAATTTTTAGAACTCAAAATGTTTTAAGTTAGGTCACCCATCAGCAAGCTAGAAGTATTACATGCTAATATCACAACTATGTCACAAATCACGCTGATTCCATCTATATATTTTACAATAGTAGTCCTAACTTATAAAGATTTTTAAGGGTGGTTAGGTGAATGATGGATATAAAAAAGCAACTGAGGATTTTTTGTTCTGTTTTAC
>VXBO01012530.1:16448-58564 GCA_013400135.1 Rhinoptilus africanus
TTCTGTTTTACATCATTAATGAATTTAGATTGCCTGGATTTTGACATGGTCAGTGTGAAACAAATTCAATAGGCCTATGTCACAATATGGGCAGCAGCGTGATTTCCCAGGATGGGCAGCCATAAGTAGAGTCACAGGTAACTTGCCCATAACAATTACTTCAGTTTTGCCTTAGTTTTGGTTTTTTGTTTGTTTGTTGGTTTTTTTTTTTTTTTAGCAAGACATTCTGAATATAAAACAGAACAACATTTTGAGTCATTCCATTATATGATTACATATTTTAATCTAAAAAAAAAAAATATATACCTGATGTTGTTTAAGGCAATTCAAACACACTTTGACTAGATTTTCATATTCAAATCCCTTATTTTGTGTTTTACTTCAACTAAATAAGGGGATTGCACTAGATGATCTCTGAACATCCCCTCCAACTCCTACCATTCTGCGATTTCTATTTCTAAACCTCAGATTTACATCAGAAAAATACATTTCCCCCAGGTGTAGTGAAAGTAAGAAATCCTACACTGCTGCCATTGATTTTCAATCAAAATTGATCAAAATTCCTTGATTTTAAGAATGAGTCACACGTAGCCTCTATGTGTTTAATTTCTCCATATTGTGAAAGATATTTTAATAGGTTGTACTTCATATTAGAGGTGACAGATATTCCTGATCTTGTACAATACGCACTTGATTATTTTACAGCATTTTCTGCGTATCTGTTTTTCCTCCATGAAGTCTGACTGAAATTTTTATAGCACGTTGTACGTACCCAGTGGACTGTAAAATCTGAATTTCTGTAATATCCCATCCTGGAAATACATATTTAAGCAATTCTTAAAAGGATATAATGTGTTATAATTGAAAACCTCATCTCCACTCCTTCCAAAGCTCATACTTATGTGAGTAATACCACTAAGCACGGTGAGATCAGTGCGAGGCTTACCAATGCAAATAAAGGTTTGTAGCACCTAGCTCTGTAGAGGCTCCCATATGCTTACTACTGATGTCCACGTCAGACAAATAAATTTAGCCTTGGCATGCAGTACCAAAAATACTGTCTAGGGAAGAAAATAGTTTGCAGTAAAAAAAATAAAAAAACAAACAAAACACCTTTCAACACCCTTATAGACTCCCATACACACAAAATAACAGGATATTGTAGTATCCATATTACTGTTGTAAGCCCTACAGGGGTTGTATAGAAAATACAGAACTCTACAGCCCCTCATTGACACATAGGTTTGGAACGTTCAAGTTCACAGTACAGAAGAGTAGGAGGACATACTTAAAAGGATCTTAGTTGACTTCCATGTTTTAGTATCAATTCCATGCTCAGCTCTGTGGTGGTGCAAACCCTTCCCCCTGGCTCCTCCTTCAGGCCACTTGGTACTTGGCAAGATCTCCCTCCCAGCCTGGTCTGCAGAACAACAAAACGGACCAGGGCGTAACATAATGGTCTAACACGAAAGAAAGAAAAGGTAGAGAGCAACAGACCAAGAACACAATAGTGTGCCTAGTCCCCCATGGTTCCTACTGCTTGGAGATAATAACTATAATCAATCACTCCTAACACCATATGGATCAAGGCCACAGCGTGGGGGATACTAGGACCTCAAGATCTAGCAAGCTCTGGGGTTGCTTAACTATCATCCAGCTTGGGCTGGAGTGGAAAAGTGTCTGACAAAACTCAGTTGTCTCAGATCCTGTAAGTAGCGATTCTAGTGAAGACCTTTTGAACTCTTCTGGATCGCAGCAGGCTGTGGCCAGTAACTCCCCTGAGTTGAGATACCGCTCAGGCTGACACCTTGAGGTCAGGGCAGGAGAAGACCCTTCTCAAGCCTCAACTGTCACTCACTGAGGAATGCCGATGCATCGTTTTTACCTTAAATCTGAAATAGGGAAATTTTAACTATAGGCTAGTCTGTCTCTGTCTTATCCACCTCTCAACCTATATGTTGTGAGATACTCATTAGCTTTATGGATGTGGACGCTCTTTTGTCCATCTGTTAATATGTAGGACCTAAAGGTGGCACCGTTTGGCTCACTAGCATTACCTGTTGCTAAGAAATTCCCAGTCGGAGACCTGCATGTGTGTGTGCACACACTGGTATGCATTGCTTAGAGATATATATGAAAGTATTTATCTGTGATTTGTACCTCTACTCATATGTACATATATTGATTCAGGATACTTTCTAGTAAGTTATTGTGAATCTTGTCATCTCCGAATCTGTACCTAAGTCGCGGTTCAATTATTTTGTTTATTCAATTTGTAAACCCCTAAACCAGTTAATGATTATGTGCTGCTAAAATTCAACCCCTCAATCTACCTTACATCTTTAATAAATCTTGAATAGCTGCTAAATCATAACCGTGTCAAATATTTTCATCTGCAACAAGAGCATGTGCAACAGCATAGCAAGGCAAGACACTTCAGCATAGCAAATATCAGACATATTATTCCTTTGCCACCTGTCAAACAAGGACAACATTTCAATAGCAAGGACAAAGCAAACTGCATCAGTACAGCTTCTGATTAATGACAGTCTCCTTGGAGAGGCAAAAGTTGTGTGAAATGTATGCTGAACTCCTACCTTATTCTTGATAGTATTCATCTAAACATGGGATTAGGACTGGGAAGAACTTGTGCTAATGTTGACCGTACCAAGCACCGAGTAGAGCAAGTGCTTCATATTGCAAACAGATTGGGATTTTCCTAAGTGAATTCCACAGACTCTTTGAACACTTTCTCAAGATAGCAAGCTTGATACTTTGGCTCTTATCACTATGAATCTCATAATTTGATCCTGTAAATATCAGTTCTTTCACACTCCCTTTTTTTCTGAAGGCATGTTTGCTGCACTGGGTGGAACGCAAGCAGATGCTCACATAATACAGTACCATATAAGGACACTCCGTAAGAAGTTGAAGACGAATTGTTGTGACAGCCCAGTGCTACCCCATTGCTAATAAGTCTTTTTCATCAAAACTAATTAGTTTTGCCATGGTGTTGTACTGGTAAGATAGCAGTATAAGTTGCTTCCAAATGCAGCAGGCCATGACTCTGCAGTACCATAAAACATTTTCCAAAATAGCTGAGACTTAGATAGATTTTATTTTTCTAGTCCTACTTTTACCTAATTCAATAGACTCTGATTTTTTGCTAGGATCTACTCATTCATCCTGGGCTTTAAAGACACCAGTACTTTTCAAACATTTTCAAAATAGTAAGAATCAGTATTAGCATGAATACTTTCATTAATTTCTTCCTTACTGAAAAAAAAACCCACATCAAAAAAACCCAAACGCCCAAAACACGTTTTTGTAACTTCAGCTTTACTCCTGTAAAAACTTAACAACTCCAGAAGATTCTATTTTCCTTGCAAACATTTATATATAAATTCCTTAAGCAGCTATTTCTGTGCAATTTCATTGCAAAACCAATTTGCCATGTTCTATTATTTGTTTCAGGTGAATAAAAATATTGCATACATCTAGCTTAATTAAACTCTCTTATTTGAACCTGGTGAGGTAAATCTGGAATTTCCTTAAGAACTTGATTACCTTGGATTAGTTTTAGACTCTGTTTTTGTAAGTCACAATTCAATCAAGTATAGTCTTTAAACCTTGAATATTTGTCCAATCAGCTTTTTAAAGAGGGTAAAAAATGACTCATACCCAGAACATTAACATCTTTTTAAATTATCTCAAGTTGGCACTAAAATCTGAAGAATCCCCAAATCAATAACTAGTTTTGAAAGGTGCATGTGACTAAAAAAATCTCAGTGTAACCAGCACCTGACCATCCTGCTTTCTTAAAATAGCATGTTCTAAGTCTGTCATACATAGTACAATTTTTAGAAGACTTTATTAAAAACTAAGACATTTATATTAGGCCAAATTAATACTCCTAAATAAAAACCAGGTTTTGCCAGTTCACTAAATAGCCAGCTGTTTCCTTCACAGACCCTTAACCAGTGATCCATTCCAGGATTCATGAATGCAGTATGATGTGTTTCAGGTGGATGAAAAACTGTGCATGTAGCTTACACTCATGGTATGAAAAAAAAAAAAAATGGTAAAGAAATCATATTTGAGTTTACATGAAATCATAGAAAGAAAAAAGTCTATGTACAAATAGTATCCAAGCCCAATACTTAGTTTCATAGCAACTGCATCATTCTTACCTAGCATGGTAGATATATAATCTTGAATCCTCTATTTCATTGACTAGATTTCTAGAGTAACCAAACATCCCAATGGAATATTACAAATTACTTGAATTTTCTCATATTCAGAGTAAGAAATAGAAGCAGAGGAAGAAAAATAGTCAAATTAGACTAAAAATCACCACAGAAAATCTGCCCAGGAAGACATCTCTGGTACAATCTTCATGAGATAATCAGAGGATACAGCTATCCTGAAGAGGTGACAGAAAGTCTTGCCTGAGGCCTGTAAAACTTTACAGCATTGTTTATAATGGTCTGGCCTGAAGCAGTTGACAAACCTGTATTATTGTGTTTGTGATCTGTCAGTACTCAGGAAGCCCTCTCTAGAAAAACTCTCTGTAAATAATGACTGAATATAGAGATTATAGCGTGGCCTGTCTCTGTCTGTAGACAATCCTAAGGTTTGAATTACCCAGAAGCCTCAAACTACACACACATAGCTTCCATTTTTCTTAAAATTTTAAAGATTCAAAATCCTAAGGCAGAAGTATGGCAAACACGATGTGGTCCAAATCTATCTTTCATTTATTAAAGTTATATGATTGTTCTATTCTCTATGATAGCAATGATTATGTGCCTAAAGAACATACAAGGGGAAAATTTATTTTGAAAGACATCTTTCTCCAGAAAATTATTACTCAGAAAAGCATTTCTATTATTTCTATTAAAGCATTTCTATCCAGAGATGCATTCATTTTAAAGCTGATTATTAAATGCTTACAATGCTTGTACATATTAAAAACATGGGTGGTCAAGAGGATGGGGACAGACTCTTTTCAGTGGTGCGCAGTGACAGGACAGGAGGCAATGGACACAAACTAGAACACGGGATATTCCATCTCAACGTGAGGAAAAACATCTTTATTTTGAGGGTGGCAGAGCACTGGCACAGGCTGCCCAGGGAGGTGGTGGAGTCTCCATCTCTGGAGACATTCAAAACCAGCCTGGATGAGTTCCCTTTCAGCCTGCTTTAGGTGGGCCCTGCTCTGGCAGCGGGGTGGGCCAGATGATCTCCAAAGGTCCCTTCCAGCCCCCATGATTCTGTGAAATACTAAGCTATCTTGTGGATTGATTTTTTAGCAGTAAATAAAGGAGTAAGAGCAGCATCTCCTAACTCATAACAGAGGAGCTGTTTCAGCAGCACAGTCATTTTCGGGACTGTGGCTTCTTCATCCACTTACCCGATATCATTAGAAATGTTCTGTCAAATTACAAAGGGAGAAGCAATGAAGTAAATAAGAATGAAATAATTACAGCATTAATGCAAAAGAGCATATTAAGATCTGAAAATAAAATCACAAAACAAATAATTAAAAAAAGGGGAAAGAAAATTCCCACTAAATTAATCATGCTAATTACCAAAGAAAACATCAGTATTTATATTCCAACTCTCACAGCTTCAAGCCTGTCAATTTTGTCATACAGACCTATTTTTGCTTTTTTAAAAGCCAATAGATACAAAATCTCATCATTTTCAAACCCAGACTGAGGTGTTGAAGACAGATATTCAAAGCACTGAACCATATCAAAATACCATTGAAGACTATGAAGGTAGACAACAGATTAATTTGGTTTATAGTGCTGACCTATGCAATGAATTCAAGTGTTAGTGGGTTTAGAATGTTTGGTTTTCTTAAATAAGAAAACTGAATAAGGTTTAATAACTGATTTCAAGCACTTCGTACACTTGCTTTCAAAATAGCTTTGCTTTCTTTAAAGTTATTAATCATGGGTCCCAAAGGAATAATGCTTAGACACCCCTTTCCAATTCCATCATTAAAAAATAGATTATTCAAATTTTGCAGTTTCAGTGCAGACTTCTGGAGGATTAGAATTAATGCAAAGGTCTTTAAGCAGCTGTATTCTGCAGTAATAATAACAATGGAATGGACTTGTGAATAAATAATTAGTTTTCTAAATTAATTTAATATTGCATAGATACATAACCCTCTCCAACAAGGTCAGAGCCTGGAAATAACTGACAGAATAAATATTTGGAATCAAGGGAATGAAAGAGACAACTCTAAAGACTACAGGTTTAGTAAAGACTTTCTTCAAAACATCCAAAAGGGAACAAAAAGCAGCAATGGTTACAAAATATATCAGTGATTTGTACCTGAGAGGACAAATCATCAGGACACTCAGAAGAAAAGCCTACAGAAATACAGTTGTGCTAAGGATAACAATAGCATGACTTGGTCTAAAGGAAATAAAGAAACTGGAAAAGTACCAGTAGATGATGTTACACTTTGCCTCTTAAGCCTACTAGTCAAATACCATATACAAATTTAATAATCATACTTCTTTTTCTACTTACAAGCAAGTTACTGAAAATTGGTATTCAAAAAAGTCGCTTCAGACTGCTCAGAATTGATACCTGCGTTATTTTTTGTGCCAAGAGGATGGGGCCAGACTCTTTTCAGTGGTGCCCAGTGACAGGACAGGGGGCAATGGACACAAACCAACCATGTGTTGTTTTCCTACTGCCTTTGCCTATACTCTGTATAGATTCATCTAGACCTTATGATATAAGACCTTATGATAAATTTTACAAACCTTATGGTAGATGATATCTACTATTTTACTCCAGCTACATGGTCAACTATCCTCTTGCAAAAGGTTACAATTTGCCACTTTATTATGCCACCTAGATGAAAAATAGTTTATTTTTCCCAGGAATTACTGTTAAAATCATTAATTTATAATTCTCAGTCTACTCTTTTTGCCTCCTGTACTCACTATATTTATTACACAAATTTCATCCTTCTTGATCATGCTCTCTGAAACATCTCTGAGATACATTTGAGATAATATATCTGTGAAAGATTCAGTTGGCTCTGTAAGTAACCAGGGATAAGTTTCATCACATTCTGACAACATGAAAATAATTAACTTAATACCAGTGACAATGGCAGGAGATCTCAGGTTATACAGATCACTTGGTTAAGAGATGCAAACCTGATTACAAAGAAGAAGACTGAATGAAATAATAAAAACACTTATCAGTAAACACTGATGACAGGATTTCCTCTCCTCACCATCTTCTTACTACTAATAATACTTATTCAAAGAACTACTAATTCTTCTCACTCCTTAGATTTATGTCCCTTAGGATCTTATCAATTACCTTAGTTCACTGAAATATACTTCCAGGAAGAACATATTTTTTTAATTTTACGGTTTTCCTTCTTCTCCTGAATATTGCTTCATAAATGCTCTCATTCTATTTCCATGTTCTCCTTCAGTTCCTCTCCATTAGTTTGGATCTAACCTACAAGAACTTTACACCCTTTTGCCTTCTTTGTAGTACATATGAAAAGCTGATCATCATCATCATTGTCACTGATGCAGTACAGGACTCTGATGAACAGCATTTTCCTGCATTCCTTTCCCCCATGGATTCTCATATCATATTAAAAAAAAAAAAAAAATCTTGCTTCCCTGATTTTCTTAGTTTGCTGGATTATGAAATGACCTCCTCATGATATCGCCCACATTCTTTTCCCTTTCAAATATTGTCACTCCCTCTAGACTGGCATTCCGATTATGGAAGTAAAATATTTTTAATACATTGGTGGATAAGCTAGAACTTATTTACAGGTATACTGGCAAAGTTTCCAAATCAGACAGATAAATTCAGGTTTTACAGTGCTTATTTAGCAGACTGAATATGTGGTATGGTTTTTCATTATGAGGTTATTCTTTAAACACAATTAATACTTGGGTCAAATATTTATCATACTTGAAAAAGTAGCTGAAGTCAAGCAAAGCAAAGGGTTGTTCTGGACTCCACCATTTTACAATGGGAAAAGTGGCTTTTTTTGTGTTGTGTCTGTTAAGCAAAGTTTTTGAACACATCCATGAATATTAATGTTAGAAACAGAGCAGATCTTAGAAATATACTATTGTTTGGCTTACAAACAAATGATGAGCTCAGCCAAGAATCATTCTTTTTTTTTCCCCCTCTCCTTCTTTTGTGGGAAAGGTTAAGTATCCCTTTAATAGTAGGAATTCTTTTAAAATCAGTTTTAAAATAGTTTTTTGTCCTTTCTCAAAAGGTAGGTGCTACTGTTAATTGAGAGAAGCTTTTAAAAAAGTTAACATCCTTTATCCCTGAAGAAAGATTACATGCACAGTAAGTTGTAATCCTTGGCTTTGCAATATTGCTTTACGAGGTTAAGAAGATGAATGTTCATCGCTTTTAATCCTTACCATGATTTACGAGGCTCTGGGTATCCTTTCCCCAGAGCATCTACAACTGTGCGGTTGTTCTGCCTGCTGCTTAAATTACAGAGACATCTGCAAAGTAAATTATGGATTGTTGTCCCACAACCAAGCTGCCTCTTCATCTCTCCTGTAGTATTTCTTTGATAACAACAAAAGGATTTTTTTTTTCCCTTGTTTATTACTCTTGTTTTGCCAGACTGAGTGATATGATGATGACCTGGATTACTGCCTGCTATGTACACTTTCAAACAATATGTTCAGCTGTAAAAACCCACAGCGAAAAGGAGGTGAGGGAAAGGGCTGTGAGGGACAAGGCAGACAGCTACATAATGTTTGGTTTGTGCTTTAAGCTCTTCAAAGTTCACAAATCTAGAGCTTATTTTCCTCATTTTAACAGAAATTTAATGCAGCTAAAACAAACATTTGAGCACTTAAACCCATTCTGAATGAGATGAATACGTAGCCTTTTGCTGTTCTAACACCACTCTATTACATGTTCATTAGTATGCTGATTTCCACATCTGTACTTATATGCACGTGTACCAACATTAACATATGAAGTCCACACAGGCTTATCTAACCCATATGAAAAGCTGATCTTATAGACAGTATAGATGTACATTTGTGCATTTAAAATAGTGTAATCTGTGGAGTTTATACCATAACACTGAGAAACAGATCACTTACCCTGTTTAAAATTTTAAGCCAGATTTTTAATTATGTGACTAATTTTATAATCTTACATTTCATAATATACGCAATGAGACCATAACTCGTTATCAAGTCACACGGCCAAGCATTCCAAGGTTCATCTTTGTCCACACACAGGTGTTCTCAGAAGGTATTCTACTAAGTGCTGATCTCATCAAGTTTCAGATAAAATTGAATAAAATCATTCCATGTTACTTGCTCTCTATTATTGCTCTCATTGCATTTTCATAGTGTCTACCTGAATGCCCTGAAACAACATGCAATTTCCGTTACAACCCAGGCACCAAAAAAAATCCCCAAAACATTTTAAAGGCAAAGCGCATATATCATCCAAAAACCACTTTACAAAGCAGAAGTGATAGTCGCATCCCAAGTTCCTTTGGCACAATTCCAGTGAGCTGAGTCAAGATAACAAGTGCTGATATCACTGACATCAGAGAAGCTCTTTTTATATATTTTCCAGAGTCACTGAGATATAGTCTCAGTTTCCTAATTCATTTTAACTATGTCAGATATATAACTAAAAAATGTGTTGTAATATTTGTCCCAAAAAACAACCAGGAAAGACAGGCTTGAGCAAAAAAACTAGGATCCAGACATTTCCAACTTTGTATCTGAAGTTTTCATCAGAATTTTATGGCAAAAATACATCTTGAGTTTTGAAGTATTTACAGAAGATATATCAAGCAATTACCAAAATGCACCCACATGTAAAAGAACCTGTCCTTTGTATGAGCCGCACAAGTGCACTGGACAAGTATATGAAGTATATACAAGTATATAAAAGTATATTATCTGTTGACATCAAGGACAGCATAAAATGGAATTTGGGTGGAACAATTCTTACTATAAACAAATATCAATAATGTTTTTAATAAGCGCAATATATAAAAACTTTTCCACTGAAATTAAATTACAACCAGCCTTAAACAACTCTCCACAGCTTTTGCCTTTTCTATATAACTTCATCAGAGGACAATCATCATCCACATCTTCCTTGCTTTACAATCTGCCTACAAATGAGTGTCCATAGGAAGCATGCAACAAAGCTGTGATACACGAAGTATTACTGAATTTAATCATTCTACGTCACCTGTACTTTTTTCTCCAGGGTACAATGCTTCATAGAACAAATTGCTAAAAAAACATAACCCAAAAACCTCATCAATCTTTGCCATCTTCTGGAGACTGTGCTTCAAATTCATTTAGGCTTTTACCTCAAAATATATTATAGTTAACTTCAAAGTTATACAATTCATACCTGCCTCTGATTTTTTTTTTTGTCATCCCCAGCATTAGATTCTTGACAAGAATATAGTAAAACCAGTTTATAGTGGATTCCATAAGCAATGACTGAAGTAGACAACGGTGTATTAATAAACATGATGAAGCCTATGACAGTGGGTTTTTACCCTTGTGAAAGAGGTTCTGCTAAGGTATGCTTTTGAAATGAGACAAATACCATTTGACAAAAATAAGATCCTGCAATTCTAAGAAAAAAGCATCGTAAAAATGCTTTCTGTCCTTTAGGGTGCAAAACAGACTGTAAAGGTACTTTTGTTTTCTCCAATCTATATGTAAATTGAAATAGCCTGAAAAAAGCTAACAAACAGCACCTGTCTATGTAAATAGTCAATTGGTCAGTAGTAGTGCAATCTCCATATTGCATCAAGTATTTCTGTTGAGGTATGCAACAAAGATGCTAGATTCCTGGATTTCTCCATCTCAGTTTCATGGTCTCAAAACGGATTGCTGTTTAATACATAAATAACCAAATTTAAAAAAAAAAAAAAAAAAACAACATAACAAAACTGAAAGGTGAGAACTGAATCTGTTAGGTTTAACACAAACAGTTGACTGCAATTATAAGTTTCTTGGAGATAACAGAGATATCTACAGTTTTTTAGCAAGTCTACCTGTGAATACGATGCCACATCTTCGAAGACCTTACATGGGTGAAGTTCAGACCTTAGCTGGCGTCATTCACCGCAATCCTCAACTGATTGGCTCACTGTAGTCTGTAAAAAACATACAAAAGTTAAATTGTCATTGTCAACAGTTTTTTCTCAAAAGAATAAAAAATTAACTGCAAAAACCCCAGAGAGCGTGGTGTTATTAGGAAATTCAATCTAGCATTAAAAAAAAAAAAAANATAAAAATAAAAAAAAAAAAAAAAAAAAAAAAAAGATCACCGCACAGCACTTTTTCTGCACCTCTTGTGTGAATATGTCAAGGTGAGGAGCAGGACAAAGATACCCTTTGAAGCTGCTGGACCCCACTGAGCAAACATTCAGAATTAAACCGCTCACGATCCTTATAGCTGTCTAAAACTTGGGGGATTTTTACTGCCAGTAGGCATTACTGCAGAACATCGTATTATGGCTCTGATTTGTATGCATTGCCTTGGCTGGATTTCCTTTGTGTCAGCTATCATTCATCACAGCGTGAAAATAAGCATACAAAGATTTCTTCAAAAAGGAGGGAAGAGTTATAGTATGAGCTAGGGAGATCGCATATAATCTTTTGTTCTTTTCACAATGGTTTTGCAGCCAATTTTGTCACTACCATAATGGTATAAATCATGATCATATATAGTGAGATGGTAATTTTTCTCATAAGTGCAAAGTCTATAACTGACAGAAAAAAACTTCCATAACCAGCCTATGACAAACTTGTTCCTATTACAGCTCTAAGACACACTCTTATTTGAACCTTGATCTAAAGCTTAGATCTTTAGGAAAACAAAAACAAACAAAAAATATTAGAAAATATTTTCTATTACTTCAATAGGACTAAAACTTGGAGGGTTCTGTGGTACTTTTATTTTTTATTCAGTTGTTTGTATATTGGAATTTATGAATGCAGATGTACAGAAAGACAAATGAATAGAAAGGAATAGAAAAAGACAATTAAAAAAACCCAAGGGAATCCAAACCTAAGGCTGATGGGGTATTAAATGAGAGATGGCATCCAGATATAAAACTATAAAAGCAGAGAAAACTCAAGGGAAACAAACAGCTAAGCTGGTGAGTATCTATTTGTGTTCTTTCACACCCCAGGCAGTGTTCTTATCCAAGATGAGCGGCTACTAAAGAGAGATGTAATACCCACTCTGCGCCAGAACATTAGATTATATTAAATTAAGGCTATTTTGAAATTTACAAACACAGAAGTTGCAGATGAATTATGCAGGCAAAGGGGAATAAGCCATTTGTACAGATATTAATAACCCAAATCTCCATACTTCAAGTAAACATTAAAAGAAAACTACATACATATATACTACAACATAAATTGTAAATTTATAAATGTATAACTTGTTCTGCAGTACTGCCACTCCCCCTCTCCACTGGGTTAATACATAACAGCTTTTAGTACCTTTGGAAGTTACAACATCTTAACTGGGGTTAGGGGAGGGGAAGAAATCACAGCATTTCCTTTAACTTCAGTAGAAGGAGTAATTATTCAATAATTACTTATATTTACTTTTGATTTTTTTTCTACTATTCAACCACAAATTTGATATGCCCAAGTCATTTTATAGTAGTGATTTACTTCAATTCCAGTCGCTGTCACTATTCAAATACTCAGACTAGATGGACATGGAGATTTTTTCTGCCCTTTAAATTCATCATATTTGGGATGAAGGCTGCACCAGAACCAAACCTCCACACTTAACAGGAAATTCTTTTTACTGTCTTGGGAAAACAAACAGGATTTGAATCACACGCTTTAATCCAAGCTTACCAAACCAAGCACATTACCTTTTCTTTTTAAGAATTTAACTTATGGCCCGTACATTAAAAAATTAGTATGCCTACCTAAAAACCAAGCAAACAAACAAAAAAAACCAACCCAAGGACATAAGAATTCCAAAGCTGTACAAGCTTTTTGTGTCTTGGAAACCACTAATAGAAAATAAAAAATCCAAACCAAAACAAAACAACTTGTTCTTTCTCAGTGCTAGTTCTTCATGTTATTGAATTGGATTTGATAGCAACAATATTAACTTCATGGATCAATAGCACTTGATATCAGTTAAAAACAGCAGCTGAAGTACGCATTTAGAGCTACACACATTGCAGGAGTCTGGAGCCTGCTGATGTAGAAATAAATTAGTAAGTTCAGAAAGCCAAAAAATAAAGAGTCCAGCTTTTTTGTGTTAGCACCGCAAGTTCCTGTTTCCTTAAAAATATTGTTAACATGCAGCCTATAGCCCTAGTTATTTATTGCTTAGTACATCTTACCAAAAACATTGGCAAAGGCAAGAGATCACAATGACTCTTAATGCAAGTCAGGACTGGAGTGGTTCTGTAAACCTTATCGATTTTTTCTCAGTTGCATTGATTAAATTTGAAAAATCATTTCTGCAAATACCCAGTTTACTTAGCTGGAGGAAAAGTACAGCATGAGAACTATAATATACAGTTTGGATTAATCATTTAGCCTGAGGAGACTGAGTGGGAACTATGGTGCCATTTGAGTACACAGAAGTATACTCGCATTCACAGAGAAGTTTTTGAACACATTTACAAAACAAAGTTAAAGCTGCCAGGATTGTTATCATTTGTGAAACTGCAGGAAGTATCAAGTGATAGAGAAAGTGCACATTTGGGGAAATATAATTCGCTTTGATTTAAAGGTATTTTTCAAAGTATAACATTTAACTGGTGGACATCTAACTTGTAATGCATGAAATTATGGTTCTTTACTCTCTTTTGGTTGTGTATGTGGATTGAATTTCATAGCGCTTCTCTGTCTGTGCCCCCTTGCCCCTGCTGGGGGGAGGTGGATCACAACTGCGGATGAAGGTGATGGTTCCCATTTTGGAGATTATGAAGCTGACATGCAGGCTTGCTTTTTTTTTTTCCACGTTGCCTTTACACCAACATTTATTCTTCGTAAACAAAAGGCTTTCATGCAAGATTTGGGCCTGTCACACACATGCAAGGTCATTTAGAAAGAACTTGATTATAGACTGAAAGGCTTTTCTATCCCTCGTTTCTCCCTGTACTTTTCAATATTCTTATTTTTACATTTTACTGCTCTAGTATGCTTACAGAAATTTAGCATTCAAACATGCACTGGAAAAACAACAATGCCATGTAATTTTAACCTCTCTTCAAAACCATAATAGCCAATTTTGTAAAGAAGAACATTACCATGTGGGCTTATTTGATAAATATGCTCCCAAATACAATCATGCAACAATGTACAGCTAATAATGCTTTCATGTTTACTCATTCACAAATCAATATTAAAACAAGCAGCACCTAGCTCCTCTGCTGAAGCCTGAGATTCCTGTGATAGAATTCAGTAATGAAGCTTCCACGGACTACAGCACTGCAGGGTAAGTCTTTGCATCCCCCCCTGCATTTTCCTATTTCATTTGCCTGCAGTAGATGGAGGCTGTTTCCCGTCATTGCTGTCAGTCTAAGGGAGATGCAGCGGTTACACTAAAACCATCAACAGTGTATGTCATAAAATGATCGCATTTGTTCACCCTTTCAGCACTTTGTATTTTACAAAGATACATCTGAAAGAATTCAAAAAGACCCTATACAAATCCAGTGGACTTCTAAGGCAGCTTTCTCCCTATGGCAAAAACAATGCAACAACCTCTGAGTCAGTGTCTTTTTAGCATGAGAGAACTTGTAATAATATGAGCATTACTTGAGTTTTAAATGGTCCAATGTTATTTTTATTCCCACCTATTTTTGTCAACCGTAGAACTAAAAAGCACATAACCCCCCCCTACTAGTTGGACCAGCTATACAGTAAGATGAGACAGGTTAAACACTGGGTTGCGGCTTTTTTTTGGGGTGGGGTGGGGTGGTGGGTGGTGGTGGTTCAAGTGGGGCAGGGTGGGTGTTTCTTAAAGAAAAGGACCCTCACACCTTTCAGCCTTACAGTGACAATACATAGCAGACAGTCAAACTCTAAATATAAGATTATTTAAAAGAATGAAAAATAGTGAAATAGGCAAGAATAGATAAAACATTATTAATTTAAGCATAAATCATATAAAAGACATGGTAATAGGAGCATACTGAAGCAACTGAACGTTCTCCCAGTTTGCAGAGGACTCGGAAAGCAGATTGAAGAAACAGGCAAGCTAAAAAAAAAAGTCAGGAAGCATGCCTGCATCATCAACATAGCCACATTCTTCACTGGTAAAAAGAATAAAAGGAAATGGATGGTGAAGGAGATGGTAAATGTAAACAAGTTTTATTCATAAGAGGAGGGCAAATGTAATCTTCCATCATTTTAATATGACTCTCCGTGGTTCTTGAGACTGCCAGCAAGCTACATGACTTCTTACAGGATTAAATGATATTGGTTTCAGGTGGTATTAATTATTAACATCAGGTCATCCAATTAAGGAGGGAAAAACACAATGTGACATACACAAGGAATTGTAAATCTTTAGTAGCTCAATACAGGTATGAATCATCCATTGACTCAAAACAGATCAAGCACAATTCCAAGGTCAAATAGATGCATATAAAGTACTTGCTAAACAGTTTTCTATGCATTGCAAATTGACAATAAAAGTAAGTAAATCTCTATTGCCACATTTTTTCCTACTGCAAATAGTGAAAACAATCCAATATCTTATAAATGGGAAACATCATTTTAAAGGTGTTTAGTCTTGTGCTACATATAAAACTTTCACTTTTATTAATGTCAATGAGATGTGTCACATGGACAAGACAGGAATCCAGCTTTTAGTTCTTTAACAAGAGCCTGATGGTAGCTGTAATGCTTTCAATGTGCCAGCGGACTGCAGCTTCTCCCCTCCCTCACCTCCCAAAATACCTCTGAGGGTGAGAAGATAAAGAAGTTTCCTTGTCCTTTCCTTCCTTAAACACCTGACAATGGCAGGAGCTATTTTTGCAATGAGAGTACTAGTTCACTAGGAACCGGAATGAAACCAATCACCCATTTCACATGGCAATTGCACTGCTATCAGAGAGTAATGATTTTCAGTCACTACTGACTTGGCTTGAATCTGAACTACCAGCTCAAAGGTCAAAAGCTTTCTAACCAATTATCAATCTCCTGGTCCATCCAGCCCCCTCTATTATCTTGATTTCCTTTTGAAGATTAATGCTGTTGCCATAGTTTAATCAAATAAGCCTTCAGCTCTGACATTTACTTCCATCCTACTGCGGCTTCTTCAGAGATGAGTCTAGAAAACCATAATAAAATTACTACTATAAATATCACTTAAAAATTAAATATTGACTTTCAAGATTTATTTAGGAATTAAGACAAATAACTCTGTCACTACACTGAGCATTATTTTGTGGTCTCTTAAACATATAAATTTTGTCTGAATTTTCAGACAGAAATTCATGTGGTTACAAAAATCCAGAGCCCAATACGGCTTATAAAAGTGTTCAGTCTTATTGATTAGACACTCAGTATTTTCAAAGAATCACTGGAATACATGTAAAGAATCTAGAGCTGGCCTTCTGAATATCATCTTCTGGAGTCCAGCCTGTCTGCCTTAGTCTCCCTCTCCAATAAAGATGTCATTTGGCTATCTCCAGATCCAGAATATCATGATTTCCTTAGATAGTTTTTGGTCTTCCTCATGCCCTTTCACATTGCATAGATGCCTCATGACAAATGAGAAGGTCCTTTTAAATGTCGAAATTTCTACTAAAGAAAAAAAAAAAGAATTTAAGATTATTTCTAAAGATATCTAGTTTACTTCTTAGAATAAATCACCGTGGCCTCTTTAAATATTTTTAAGTATTTTGGGTTTGGAATAGCTCACAGAACACTTATGCTGAATGTATTTTTCAGGAACAACAGGGAACTGATGAAGAATTTACGACACAAATTCCTCTGTGAAATTATGCCATATGTCTACTTGGTTCATGGATGTAGGAACATAATTTGTTTAAGTGGAAAAACAAATGAGTATTTCCTTAGTCTCTCACCATTCGTTCTGTACACACCTACTCACATACACTCAATAAGCACACGTGCACATATCTAATTTCTTTCTACTAGATAATAGATTTTTATTACATGTTTTCTTTTAAATTTAGCACATTTAGCATTGCTATTTTTTCCTCCTTTGCCTTTTAGCAATTCTAATTGATTTACTTGATAAAAACATTAAGTCTGAAAGCAAAAAAAGAATGTTGCCTCTGCTTTCACTCTAACAGTATTTCCACTGAGCACATGAGCTACGTAAAGATTGAATAGCATTAAAAGAAATGTAATATACTGAAGCCACATGTTCTCATTTGATATAGAACATTATTATGTTTTTGCTAGTCATATTGTAGTATAACAGATTCAAACTGAATTCATAAGGTGGCTATTATCTAGGACATTCAAATACTTTCCACTTCCAAATTTATTTTTATGTTAACAGCGGAAAACAAAATGTTGAAAACAAGATGACAACGTAATTCTGCACCATCGACAGAACTCTTCAACAGAAGTTTGAATGAACAAGCAAACAGAATGTTTCAGTTTTAGTAGAGTGACTGAAGCCATAATACTTAGTTTGCTCATGTAAAGGAACAAACACTCTGAATAGAAGTTAAAAACCACCTGTACAATGCCAACTTTGTCCTGTGTTTTGCAAACTTCTCAGGATTTGAGATCTTTTTTAATTATCACTCTGTAGCTTGAGATAATCCAAATTGCTTACTTTCTTCTGAAGACATCTGCCAAACATAGTAGGTTTTTTCCAGTGTATTACATTTTTATTTCTTGGAAGCCACAAAATTTGAAAGGCTGAGTGACCTGGATCTCTTTAGCCTGGAGGAGAAAAGTGAGAGGGGATCTTATCAACGCTTACAGACATCTAAAGGGTGGGTGTCAAGAGGATGGGGTGAGGCTCTTCTCAGTGATACCTGGTGACAGGACAAAGGGGCTATGGACACAAGGTGGAACATGGGAAGTTCCATCTCACCATGAGGAAAAACTTCTTTACTTTGAGGGTGACAGAGCACTGGAACAGGCTGCCCAGAGAGGTGGTGGAGTCCCCTTCTCTGGAGATACTCAAAACCCACCTGGCTGCATTCCGGTCCAGCCGGCTCTATGTGAACCTGCTCTGGCAGGGGGTTTGGACTAGACAATCTCCAAACGTGCCTTCCAACCGCTACGATTCTGTGAATTTCTCTGATATTATCAGAACCCAGGGGCTTTCCCCAGCACCACACTTGAACCTTTCCAAATGTTCCAAAGTGTGCATATAGTCTGTCCACTCACATGTCTTGGATTAGACTCCAGTTCAAGTTAGCAGCACAACACACTACAAAGCTGTCAACCTGGGCTCGTAGATTTTAATCACAGCTACATATAGGAGGAGCAAGGCAGGTAGCTCAGTTAAATAATGCAAGTACAATCCTTGAAATTAATCAGATGTAAACTGTTGATAATGGATGTAGACACTTGGTATGTGAAGGGACAGAATGAGTCCAAGTATAATACAGTGTTGACAGTGTTCACCATGAAAAATCATCATTCATTGACTTCATTTTTTCCTTATTTAAAAAAACACAACATTCTAATAGGATGATTGCTCCTATGCAATGCCTTTGTATAATTGCAAATAATACCAGATATTTTCATTTGTTTATAGTATCATGTAATAACTTTTCAAACTTCCCAATTTCATTTCCCAATGACACATATATAAAATTAAATACTTTGGTATTACTGGGGCACAAAAATGCCATAAAGCTTATTTTAAAATTGAAAAAAATAAAATTAAAACACTGTGCAAAGTATTTGGTTGTCAGTTACATCTTACAACTAGGTTATTTTTTTTTTCTATCACCTCTGTGGTGAGAACTGTTCTTTTTACTTATCTACATTATTGTTTACTTCTGTTAAACATAATGACAGTGTTAATAGTGTTTTATGCTGCCATTACGTGCACAGCTGCTTTGGCTATGACTGTTCTTGGGGGTGCTAAGATTAATTTCTGTTTTTTAAAGCTTTCCCCAGTAGACACTCCATCTTAAAATTGTGATGTGGTTGCTTTTGGCATGTAGAATTTCAAACAGGGTAACATATTTTGGTAAGTTTATTTCTGAAGCTATTTCCGGAGATGCTATAGCAAAGTCACCAGAAACTAGCTAGCAGATTTCTGGTGTTCTTATCTGGATATTTATTGCAGCGTTCCCTGGTAATTACATTGTGCTGCTACCTCTGGTCAAAGATACATGGTTTTAGCAATTTCTAGTCCTACATATAGTTTTTGAAGATTACACTGTTATTAAAGCTCGAGTTTTTCATTAAAAGAGCTATAGATTCTCAAAGGAATCAGACTACTGCTTGGTTGAAGCAGCTCGGGAAAAGCAGGTTTTCTAACATCATAATAGCAAAGAATGAAGAAACTATTGTGCTCACCAACCAGAGCAGGTAAACAATTGCAGACTTAAGTACCTAATGACTGTGATTTTTAAGTTTTAAAAGACCAAATTTTATACTAAAAAAAATATGAAACCATAAATATAAGAAGGGGTATCTCAAAAGATTTTACATTTTTCCAACTAATATTGGCAGTTCTATAATCTTGACATTTCATCGTTAATTGAAAAAATGCATCACTAAATTTCGTAGTTTAAAATCCCACATTCGCAAACAAAATCCACTTTCTTGAGTATCAGCAATTCGCAATGCGGTCTATGAGATTCAGCTCTTATATGAGTTAGACACTAGCTGCTTTACAGAGAAGTATTGCAGTAAATTAAGGTAAAATAAAAATGCTTTAGTTTGCAAATAAAAGCTAAGCCCAAGATACATATGTAATTCACATTTTTTAAATAGAGTATCATGTGCAAGTAGGAGAACTTAGTTTGAAGAGACTGTGCACTAAAATTCTGTGGTTAAGCCTAAATCCTTCCAAAAGCCAGTGGGTGCAAGGAGAAAGGAACCAATCTTCTGCAGACTCAGTATCTAAATCTGATCTCAAAAATACAAACTTTTCTTAACTGAAAGGAATGGTAACTACAGGAAGGACAGTAGTCACTAATTAACAACATGTTTCCATACTCCATTCTTGGCAGACTGTGCATGAATATGTACACTTGTAAGAAAAAAAAAAAGAAAAAAGGAGAGAAGACCCTGATTCTTCCCATCACCCATAAGAAAATAGTGTATTCACTAGAAAGTGTTCCACCTCCAGATGTCTATATCATAAATTAGGAAATCTCTTATGATTAATTCAGAATTTTAAAAAAAACCAAAGCAACAAAACAACATGATTTGTACAAATGTGATGTGGTGATAATAAACACATAATTTGAATAGTTAAAAAGCAGGTTCGCTGTATCACCTGCAGTATTAATTATCAATATAAAGAAAAACACCTTAACAAGCCCTCCCAAAACGTCCAGTGCCTAAGCAGACTAATAGAAATCAAGCAAAAAAAACCCAAACAAACAAAACCCCAAAATCTGCTAATTTCTTTCAAATTAGTTTCTTGTGGTTTAGAGTTTATTAAATATAACACTACTAAAAAAAAACACCTGCAGAGATAAAATCCTACAAGATAATGGGATTTGGAAGTCATTGAGGAGTGGCATGAAGCAGAGTAGCCCAAATGTCCTCTGGAGGATCTAAAAAAGTAGCAGCAGAAGTCTATTATATAACTGTGAATGCCAACAGCCACAACTACACAGATGTAGCAGAGAGGGAATAGGTACAGTCCTAAATGCAACCCAAGATTCCTTTTGTCTGCCTTCCCCCTCCAACTATATTAAAAATGTAGTGGCAACGAAGGGCTTTCTGCTGATGATTTTCTGTATAAGGTGAATTTCACTCTTGACGACTATTTAGCTTCAAAATATATTAACAAAGATAATGGAACTCCAAGTTGTTTGGTTGGGGGTTTTTGAGACTGAAAAAAACCCCCCACACGTATGTGAATTTTCCATAAGGCAGAAAATGTATATTTTTCATTCTTTCCTTTCTTACAAGTAATGTGGAATTCAAGTGTTGTAATTACAGACTATTATTATTTACATGGACACAGAAAACCTAAACAGCTAGAAATCAAGCTTAACAATATAAAAGCTTTGCATTGAATTTTATAGAATATTTTTATTAATCTGAACTATAAAACATCTTAGTACTTGCTTGAAATTTACCATTGCAATCCATAAAGTTAACGGAGCTTCATATTACATCTATATTTCTATGCTTTACATATTTGCACATGAAATTCCTAACACGTAAAATCATTTAAATGTTGGGGGAAAGTTAGGAACAGGTGTCTATATTAACTCCTTCCTATGAAACCATTTTCCCAGACGGCGAGATTATAAAATACAGTAAAGGTATAACAGTAGCACATCACCTTGTTATTGTCGATTCAAGGGCACACCTGCAGATTCAGATGGTTGGGAAAAAGTCCACAGCTGTGGTAAGTGCTGTGTCCTATTACAGTTCCATGACAAGCATACTAGTAGTTTTACATATGAATATACCAACTGCAGAGCATGAAAACTTTATGATTCACTGAACTACCAAACACTGGAGGAACACATTATGCATAAGGGAGAAAAAAATAAGAGATATTCTGGAGCAGAGGTAATGTTCTTGTTTCTCACCAGAATAAGAACCACAGTCCTTTTATGTCTGCAGCAAGTCACTGAGATGAGAATAATTTAGCTTAATCCAGCTGGAACAGTAAAACAAACAAACAAAGCAAATCATGCTCTTCTCTGTGTTTTCCTAGTTCACTGAAGCAAGCATCAGTGCCACTAATAGCGTTGTCTGAGGCAAGGAAGTCAAACTGAAGTGTTTAATGAGACACTAGGCATGTCTTGCAGTTCTATTAAAACATAGCTACCGACCCAAGCTTCCTCTCGGTTCTGAGCGATGCACCCATTAGTGATGCTCACAGAATCCTTGATAGGGGGAGGAGGTTATGGTCCTTGAATGTTTTTATCTTCAGGAGTATGGATCTGAGACAGAACAAAGAACTGGAGAGTAACCCTATTTCTGATTCCTTTATCTTCTCTGTACAATGATATATTTTGTTCTGTCAAATGAAACCTCTCACACAGATTAGGGGCAATGGCAATGTACCTTTGACAAGACTGGCAACTAACTCCATCATTCACTAATGATGGAGAGCACATCATGAGCCAAGAACAGATGCATTTTGGCAAACTCTGGGTAGACAATTGCTAATTATCTGGGGATTCCATTTAAGTTTCTAGCTGTTGGGAGCTAGGTGTGCCCATAGTTTTCACATCAAAGCGATGCATAACAGAACACGTGCAAACCCTACAGAACTTTTGCTACAGGTAACCAAATGCCTTGCCTGTAGGGCAGCTGCTCCATCATTGGTGACTGGGAATCCTCAAGCATTTGACCTGCAGCGTCACTGATGCAGGTGATTTCAAAGCGATTGTCTTGTAATTCTTTACTAATAACTTTTACTGCAGAGTAGACATAAATTCTGATTATCTTCAGTTAAGGTACCTGTCAGTGTTTTAAGAATGTTCTTAGTTTATGAATACTCAACTTTTGTAGTAATCTATCTCCAGAACACATGCACACACTTCTGCTTCACACGCTAACAGAAAAAGCAACACCTGTTAATTTTATTTATGTATATTTCATTATAAAACTTCTCATCATTAGGGGACTATCCTGCCCATTAATCTACCAGTATGACCAAATTTTGTCCCTAAATAGCCAAATTTACATATCCATGTCATCCTGTGGCAGCTGCCCATCAAGTCGTCTTCTTCAATAAAGTATGCTGTTGATAAACTAACTAGGAGTTTTTGAACTCCTGATGTCTGTTATATACAAGTTTCAGACACTTCACAACCAGAAAGAATAAAATTAGCAGGCTGGATTTCAACATAAGCATTGTAATTTGGTGTTAGTGTATTATTAGTGTATCGTAATTTCCCGTTATGTTGATGGGAAGAGGTGGAAAGTCACTGGTGTCTATGATATATGGTACATGAGATCAGCTATCTTTATCATCACTTGAAGGAATGAAAGTCTACTCTAAAACCCACAAAAATTCTAAAAATCACCTGGATATTTTTTTTTTTTTAATCCTTTCACTCTTATTTATGGAAAGGATTTTTAGAAGTGCATCATGGCATTACCACATTATACAATGAGTTTTTCTTGGCATATGTAACTAAGCTCACACTCAATAAGAAAGTGATAGCCAGTGCTTCATCTACTAGAAAATTATTTTACAGTAGCAAGGATTTAATTTGGCCACAAAAAAACCCTTTCCATCTAACAGTATATTTTTAACCCACTTCTCCTATTTTAATTCAGACTCAGGATGCTAGTAAAATTCTGAGACTGGTTGAAGCCTCTGCCATTGTGCTGAATGAAACTAGTATATCAGAGTGACCAGTGACAGCTGCAACTGGTGGGAGACGATGGTGCTTCCACCGTACTCCCATCATGCCTGGCCAGAAGCCTTCAGGCACTACAGGAAGGTTCTCAGTCACTAGACAGCTCCTGGGGCAACTCCTGGCGTTAGGCATCAGGGAAAGGGAAGGGCAAAGACTTCCGCACACAACAATCCTGGCCTAACACTGACCTGAGCTAGTTTGTCCGAACAGTGACAAGGACATTGTAAATTAATGAAAACTGAAACAACAACATTACTTTTGTCAGCATACTGACATGACAATTCTTGAGAGAACTCCTCCATTTTATTCATTGTTGCTTTGAAAAGGTAGTTGAGAAAATTCATTAAAAATCAAAAATACTTATTCCGAAATACTCTATTCGGTAGGCATTTCCTCAGATACAAACGAAGCTGATGTATTTAGTAATCTGTCCAATTTTTTAACTTCAAAATCCTGTGTTTAAATACAACATACAGTTCAGGTAAACATTACATTAAGGTCAATTGCTACTATCTGTTAAATTTTGGTTGGGATCTCTTAGTATTTACATCTTACTATTCAAGTTGGATTTGGCCTCTACCCGTAAAATGACATGCAAAAGACACCCTCCAGACTAGGACTACCTTGTTTCTTTCTGACAGTGACTATGCAGGAGAGCAATGTCTTAAAACATGAACTCAAACTTGAACAGAAGGGCTGAAAAAAGAAGATTTGAAAAGTTTCTAATCCTAGCATTTAGAAAAATAAAAAAAAGGCGGGGGGGCTGTAAATAAGATTTGTTGGAAAAATTGTTGGAAAACTGCCAAAGCTTTTACAGCTGCACTGCAGCAGGTGGGACATTATGTTGTTTGACAGGGAAAACTGTCAATCTAACACTTAATACCACATTTTTCTCCCAACATGAAGTGAAATTTTGGAAGAGTTAACAGGTAAGTTAAGAGTAATTAATTCTTGTGTCAGGAAAAGCTTTAGCTGGAAGATTTGCTAGTGCCTGGTAAAACACTTTCTTGGAGTCTGCAAAAAAACCAAGCAACTACCCAGTTCCTCAAGGATTGATGAGGATGGATAACAGATGTGTTTTTCTTTCACATTCTCTTGGCAAACACCAAATAAATTTGGAAGCCACTGCCAGAAGTGCGTGAAAAATGTGTTTGAAATATATTTAAGTAATAACCTAGTGATTTTACACACATTTGTTATGAGAGTGATCAAGATAACAAGGTTTAGTGCACTGAACCTTTCTCTTGTTGAGTTTTTAATCTTTAACTGTAGAAAACATTGAAAGCACAAAATCACCATTTTAAATGTAGTTTTGAATTAAAACTCTTCATAGCAGAAAGAAATCTTTCCATATTAATATGACTTTCCATGCACAAGATATATTAAAGAACTCATTTAATACCCTAACATTAAATAAAAACATTTATTTATGTTGCTCTACACTTTAGATTCCTAATTTTTTCTTTTTCAAATATGTGTATTTTAGACACACCTTCACCTCAGAAAAGCTTCTGGGAGCAGAGGTGCTTCATTTTGGATACTATTTGAGTAGAAAAGTTATGAATTAATTTCATCACTCTAGCAAGCATCATGGAGGAAATTAAAATTATTAGATACTATTGTTTCATTTTTGTGAAACTGAGGTTTATAACTGCTAATGCACAGATCACCTCATTGTCTTTTCTTATTTATTGGGGATTTTGTTAGGAGTTTCAGGCAAATTCAAATTATGCCAAAAATCTGTAATAGCCAATTGTGAGACTGTTTTCCTTATTTAAAGGCAAAAGTTACAAGGAAACAAAGTTGAAGGTTAGGACCTGGTAATGTGGTTCTTAGATCACCTGGGGGTAGTTTTGTCTTACTCAGAGCTATACCGCTTACGAAAAGATGCCATTGCATTAATTTCTAAAACTTATCATATTCAGACACACACACCCCCATGTTTCCTAATTCTTAAAGGAGCAGCACTTATACAGCAATGTTTATTAAAACACAGAGATGTTTCCAGATACGTTTGTCCAAGGAACCGTCACTGAATTCATATGCAAGTAAAGAAAAGAAAGGAAAAATGCAGCAGCAGTCACTGCCACCAGAGTGGTATCTCACGTTGGTATTCTGAAGGGAAGCATTACTGACACAGTGTTACAGGAACTATCGTGGTTACAGGCCAAGGGAGTAAATTAAAAACAGTATGATAGCTGTCCTCACATTTTTACAAGCCAAGCGACATGATACTTCAGACTGGGTTCTGTTTTGGCAACACATTTTTACAAGCCTGATGCCACGATTAAATTGAGTAGTCATCGAGCCTTTGCTACTTGGGGGAGGGCAGCACAAACTGCACGTACAGCTTTGCCTCTGAAGCTTTCCAATTACAACAGAAGCCCAAGAAGTTTACCCATATAATAAAAAGTTTTTGCAGAAAGGAGTAAAGGCTAGCTCTGTGATAACTCTCCAGTGACCATCTTCCATTTATTTTCCTCTCATAATGACCGGCTTCCCTAAAACTAGATTAGCTCTCTTTCCCTATCTAAAATTATGAAATATGGCTACTATATCTGAATGTCTCTTGGCATGAACCATGAGATCTAATAATATACTCTGAGACAAAGAAGATTCTAAAGCAAGTAGACATGCATTTACATTTACATATTATGCATTTACATTTCACATACATGCTAATGGAAAGTGTGGTCTTCTTTTCTTCCAGTGCATTTTGTTACAGACTCACAAAGTTTTATCAGTTACATACTACTAATAGAATAATCATTTTTTCTTATTTTGTAAATCAGAAAAAATGCAGGCAATTATACAAATAACAGAGAAATATTAGATCAGTAGACAGCCAATATGCCTTGACTGTAAATCTGCAATAAGACACTACAGCTTTTTCTCTGTGCGTTGTAATTAATGTGTAGTGCCTGTGCTCAGCTCTATGTAAAATAAAATTATAACTCAAATTCTTCCCTGTGTTTTAGTAGAAAACCAAATATTTTCATTTTCTCAGGGAAACAAGTAAGAAAGACAATGGAAAAACTATGTATTCAACATGCAGACATTTCACTACAAAAGATCAAATGATAGTAAAAATGGAAGTGAAAGTCTCCCCACAATTCTTAATGTCTCAAATCAGCCTCACATGTGACTTAGACATGGATGAAACTTCAAGAGGTTTTGCTCTGATTCAGGACAGCAGTTTGTTATGTGTTCAAAAGAAATAACGCCCTGCTATCGTACAAAATAGGAATAGTAACCTGAAAATTTTAGTAGTAAGTTTCATAACATAGTAAAGTGAAAAGCCTAGTATTTTTAAAATAAATTACCAAATGATCTATAAAACATACACAGAACGGAGAGTTAAGAAGAACTTCCGATTCCTTACGAGAGACAACTATCTCTTTAGATGAAAAACGTTTTTTTACTTTATGATCCTAGTATACAGCAATGTGAGAGAGGATTACCTGCCACTGTTCCCAAGGGATGTACTGAGAAGTCCCTTATGAATACGGAGAGAAAATATTTTGTTTTCCTCTCTACATTCTATCACAGAATCCAACCGGTATGCAAGGAGAAGCAGAAAAACACAAGAAGAAAACAGAGACACGCAGACGTAATTAAGACAAAATTTTGAGATACGTATGTATAAAGGAGTGGGAGCACTTTAACGATCTGGACAAAATTTGAATTACAGTCCTTGAAATGAATCAAACATAAAAGAACTCCGATAAGAAAAGGATTGTACAAATTCCTTGTGTACTTCTGCCACCTACTGGATACTGCTGAAAGACGACAGAAATTAGACATTAATAGCACATTCAGCTTGCTTGCAGAATTCTAGCAGAAATCAGTCTCTACATACTGTCTGATAAATTAAAAATGGATACGTAATAATATAGCTGGCTCTTCCAGTCCCCAGAAACTGCTACATCCATAAGCATAGCTCTTCCTCTGCTTCAAGACTTGCAAGAAAACATATCAAGCTGCCTTGAACAA
Organism: Rhinoptilus africanus; assembly: GCA_013400135.1. Lineage (NCBI taxonomy): Eukaryota > Metazoa > Chordata > Aves > Charadriiformes > Glareolidae > Rhinoptilus > Rhinoptilus africanus. The sequence goes on from VXBO01012530.1 coordinate 43,990, forward strand.
CTTCTCTAGTCTACCTGGGTCAGATTCTTGGGAAGAGTTCTGCTGATATTAGTAAACTAAAGAATCCAAATCATATTGTGTGCATGCAAAGAATTCCCCACATATGTAGAGGAGTAGTAAGATTTAAGATGCTGAGCATCTTTTTTTGTGGTCAAAACATGTGAATGAAAGTTCATTGTTGAGTCCCCTGTCTGGAGAAAGTCCCTCCAGTTAAGGGAAAGCCTGAATGTTTTCTCTGAACCATTACAAAGTTTATCACAATAAAAGACAGCTGCCAAAAACTCTAATTTGAAAAACAAACAAACCCCAAATATTTTAAAATTTTAGTTTTAAAAATGGTAAATTAAAGGTGAAGTTTATCAGAGAGATTTAGAAGACTGTAAACAGTAAAACACACATGCTCTCAATCACACACACTGGGCTGTGCATGTTCCTATTCACTTCATTTAGTCTTGGAATCTACATCAGCAACTGATAAGGAACTCTTAACTGCTTAAAAAAAACCCTTAAGTTCTTTCTTCATGGAATTGTTCTTTCTACAAAATTAAGTTAACAATTGCAACATCCAGGAGGAGACACATGGAAAATGTAGCTGAACAGAGATAAACACTGTAAACAACCATCTGATCTGTCTCCAGATTCAAAGCAGCTTTGCAAAATTACATCCAAGCTAACTGTGTTTGCGTGCCTTGGAAATCTTGAAGTTGTATCCTCAGCAAATTTAGCAGGAGTCACCTGCTTGTTAACATTAGAGGATCTGCTAACTGGCCTGTCCCTGTGCAAACAAAGCCCCTGGGACTCTGGAAAGAGATAAGGCCACCACAGCCCACACATGGATCCCACTGTGTTGCTCCACCCTCTGGAAAAGGCAAACACACTCATGGGATTGCTTGCGCTAGAGGACATGGATGCACTAGGTGCATAATGCAGGAGGATTAGGACAAGAGGTAATGGGCACAAACTTAAGCACAGGAAGTTCCACCTAAACATGAGAAGGAACTTCTTTACCTTGAGGGTGGCAGAGCACTGGCACAGGCTGCCCAGGGAGGTGGTGGAGTCTCCGTCTCTGGAGACATTCCAAACCCGCCTGGACGCGTTCCTGTGCAACCTGCTCTAAGGTGGCCCTGCTCTGGCAGGGGGGTTGGACTAGATGATCTACTGAGGTCCCTTCCAACCCTGTGATTCTGTGAGGGATGAGGAAATCTAGTGTGTGCCTCAAGGAGATTTAACCTTACGGGAAAATAACCCTTAATTTGAACTGTATGTTACAGGACCTACTACAGCAGAAACAACCTGAATTAAAGGAGGATGAGTCTCACAGGAAAAACTGGGCAAGCACAGCAGTGACCCAGCCTGAGATGGCTTTATCACCCAACAATGCAACATGATATGCTGCTTCTCCTGTCTTGAACACTACAGTTAAGCAAGACTGAAAACAAAGAGACAGAAATTGATCTACAGAAAAACATGGAAGTAAAAAAACCAAACAACCCAAACAAAAAAAAACCACCCAGTAACCAAAAACCCAGCAACAGGGAAGAATGCAGAGAACTCCATACCTACCTTGCCTGTAACAATGAGAGTAACATAATTCATTATTCTATAAGACACTGACTTCCATGTGCAAGAAACAAGCAGAAGTGTCACACTGCACTTGTAAAATTTCATGCTCTTCTGCCGTAGTCCAGTCTTAAGATACCATTCTAATGTCATACAAGCAGAAATATTTGAAAGACTTTGATAATAAAGTACCTCAATATAAATTTATGCTACCATTCTGAGAAGTTTTCGAAGATGAGTTGAATCTGAACATCAACCCCCATTTTTTCCAACTACTCTTGCCCAAAAGTAGACTCTCTCCTTAAAACTGAATTCATAACCCTCCCCTCCAATTAAAAGAAAATCTCAGACTTTCTTTAAAATCTGGAAAACAGATAGGCACTGTATAGTTTCCATAAAGCAAATGAAATGGTTTTGAGCGTCTTTTTGTACATTTGAATAACATTTTTTATAAAATTAACTCCTTGTTAAACTGAAGTACACCATGCACGTTTGTTTGTTACCAAAACATGGGTCAGTATACTAGCTGTACAGTGCTTTAAATGAAGTCATGATTCTACAAACTTGTAGCATTCATCTAAACTAAACATTGCATTAATTATATTGAGTAACTCAAAAGTTGTGATGACAAAGAAATAATTGTTTAAAATAAAAATTTACTAATTTTCTATTGCTGAAACCTAAATTAATCTATGGCCGGAGTTCCCCAAGGGTGGACTTGAATTTCATGTCTTTGTATACCTTCCTCTTAGATTAGTGTACAATATCATGGTTAAACATAGTCTTGGGATATTTTTGCTTTCCTAAAATGGATTTGACAGTGCAAATTAAGATTGAAAAACTGGACAGAATAGAAGACATTAGCACATACCAGAATTTAGAAACATCAAGCTTTTAATTTTCTGTTCTGCAGGATCTTAGTGTTCACAATGTAACAAAGTCTACATATGGATCCAATTGGTGGTACTCCTTTAAAGCCATATTGCTGTGCTGGTTCAGTTCTGTTCCTGACAATACTTATCATCAATTCTTCATATAACTTGGTTAGAAGCATCCTGAAGGGTAGTATTTCTATAGTAGTGAGACACGGCTAACTTCCCAGTTACCATTCATTTATTCATGAGGGAAAAATAATTAGCTGCAAGAGAAGTACTTTACCTAGCAAAAGAATATAGTTTCAAGTTTTTGAAACTTAAGAAACCGACATTCTGGTCACAGCCTAAGGTCTTAATCAGCTATGTAAAGCTTGACATTTAGGCTGCCAATTATATGTACACCTATATAGGTAATTTATTACAGTCTCCATGCAATAATCACAGTCAGGACATCCAAGCATGAAAGTACTTCAGTATAACTCTAGCTAGCCTCCTAGAAAGTAGAAGTACAAAATATTTATGAATAACAGAATTTTGCACAAATTCGATCTCCAATTATGCACTAATTTTTCTTATGCAATCACATGCCTGACTGGATTTCCAGGTTCTCTTCTCTGCATGCATTTTCGCAAATATCTCCAAACATTAAAAAAAAATATGCAGCAACAGCAGAACTTCAAAGCTTATTTAATACAATCACATTTCACCAGTTTTTATTGTCTACTGAATTTGGAGCTGAGCTAAGCATTAAGAAACTGCATCTGAAGGTTTGTGCAGTTAACCTCAAAAGAACATAAAAAAAGCCATCTATATCAATAAAAACTAATTACATCTCGGTTTTGAGGGAGGGGGTGTGTGAGTGTGTCTTCCCCCTCACCCCTCCCTTTCCTGTAGTAACTCTTATATTAACAACTATGAGCAAGATAGGTCTGTTCCTACCTCATCAGACCAATTCATTTTAAGCAGTGACTATGGGGATAGGATAACTCAGAAATAAAGTTTGGCTTTAGTGCGAGTCACTGGAAAGTCAATTTGCCTGTGGTATACTGGGTCTTTGTCTCACCGTCTGTGCCAGTCTATTTAACAAACATCTCATTTTCACTTTGCTAATGCTGCAATGGCAGTAGCAAAATCAGAGCATTGATATGAATAGCAACGGTTATGTTATATGACCACACTATGATTGCAATGCCCATAGACAAGAAGTAGGTTAATCTCCTATGGCCCAGCTGCACTGATGCTCAATGGTGGTGTTGCAACTGGCAAATAAAGTTCTAGGGCAGCTGTAGATGCCTTGGCACAACTGTCTTCACTGCCTTTCCAACACTGCCTTCCACTCAAGTTAAACAGCAAAAGCCCAAACCCTTATTAATGGAATAGCATAAGTTGTCCTAGGGACCACATCTGTTTGTCTCAAATACATATGAGATGCGCAGAATCTACATTTGTTTCAGGTTGAGAGCCTAACAACTTGTAAATATATTTTCCCCACTTCCAACATACAGGTGGGATATATGGAAATTCAGAAACAAGTAAGAAGCTTTAATGCGGACACACTAGAAAATCTTGCCAGTTACCATGTTCTCTTCTGAAGGACTGAACTCTGATTATGGCCTAATATCATAACTTTATTTTTACAGGACATGCAGGTTTTTACAATAAAGCTATTGCTAAGACATGTTCTACCTGGACTATTTATATCCTGTATAGTATTTGTTTCAGTGAGTTATGATACAGACACTCAACCTGCAGTGAAAAGATAACAGCAAACCATAAAACATCAGAAGATAGGCGTACTTATCGTTAAAATTGAGCATAACGCAAAAACACACACAAATATTTTCATACGTTTGCCAGACATTTCCAATGCCTGACAGCAGGCATAATTAGACCCTGTTTCCAAGTGCTCTTAATATAAATATATATAAAATGGATTACGTACTTATATCAGTAAAATTACTTTTGTTGAACAAAATATTTGCAGTCTTCTATTAGGCCAAAGCATTTACCATCTTTGTTCCAGGAAAAAAATAAAATTCAAAGCAAAGTGGTCTGTCTAATAAAGACTTATAAAAATGTTAACCTAAACACTTTCCCATGTAACAGTATTGCCTGATGTTTCCCTCAGCATTTCATCTTGTCCAAAAGGATGTTGGTGTGGGATATAACTCCACACTTCCTACATGAGAGACTTGCTAGAAAGGGTAAGCTACGCCTAATCACTTTACATTATAACAACATTACCTTTAACTGATGTAAAACACTTCAGGAACTTCTGGGAATGACGATGAACACTTCTTTGTACTCGCATGTCTGTTGTCTATTTTACATGTTGTGAAGAATAACATCTTTTTTTCTGGTTGTTTGTAATCTAGTGCACATTCAATTTTGTTTGAAAGGATGTACGTGCACAAGAAGAATGGCTGAGCTCATGTGTTGCCTTAGGAGGGACCTGCTGGGTAGGTGGAGACAAAGTGAGGATGCCCAGCTATGGAAAGCTTTCTGGAGTGCAAGACAGTCAGAAACAGCCACAAAGCACAGAAGGAACTTGCAGAAAGGGAGCATTGGGAGACTCCTCAGAAGATATAAGGAGAAGATGTATCACCAAGTTTTCAGAGGTGGCAAAGTGATTCTCCTAATGATCTAGAGGTAGATGTGTGAAGAACTGGAAATCACTTGGGGAGCAAGGCCATGGGGAAAAAGCTTTGCTCTACAATGGCAGAATGAGCAGGAAGACATTGATTCTAGTTCCTTTTGTTTCCAGCTGTCAAGTCGAATTTTAATTTCTTTATAAAGCTATACCTTGCGCTAGTTGGTGTTTTCTTAAACCTCAGTTGGAAGCACTTTGATATTTTCAGTGGATTTATTTTAAAGAAAAGGTGCAGGTAGATATACTCCAAGATTCTGACTGATTTTGACCTTGTCAAAAATATGTACGTAGAGTAGCAATTGACATTTCATAAAAGTCATGGCCAGAGAAAAGTGAACTTTTCATTTGTATCCTACAACAGCATGGCACAATCCAACTCCATGGATACAGCTAGTAACACAGGAGCTGCAAGGTAAATTCACCCAATCTTCATCAGCACTAAAACAGACATTTAAAGCTGACATAGTGTTACTTATAAAAAGGAATACATGCAAATAAAGGAATATATAAAACAGTAGTATTCATTGTGAATAAAAAGAGGAAATACTTAGGGATATTTTGAAAGGTATTTGTTTTCAATATTTCAATACAATCATAGTCATAAGATGAAAGAAGATGTAGAAAGCTAACCATTTCCAACTATGAAATTTCACCCAATAATCATATAAGAAGGATAACAGCAGTATAAGTTTCCACAAGTAAGGAATTCCAAACCAGGAATGCTGTACAGCTTGCTTGCTCACAGACCATATTTTTGAGAAAGGGCAAGAAGGAAGGCTTTTTGTTCTCAGACTTTTTTTTCCACAGTTCTCAAGCACAGAATGTATTTTCAAAATTTGCTCCTCAACTACAGACATCAGAAGAAGACTTTTTTTTAATGAAACCTGAGATTCGTCTGTTCTTTTATTTCTGAAGCCAGGATTTTAGAAAACCAGCTAAATTTACAGTGTATGGCAAACCTTACAATTAAAATCATAAGGTGTGATGACCTCTGCAATACCCAAGACCCAAGTAAGCTACTTCTAAGAACAAAAGCAGAAAACACCTCTCATGTCCTACTTTCAAATTTTCAACAGCCTACCACCAACAGGACTAAAATGAAGAATTTTAATTTGAAGAATAAACACGGGGGGGTTGGGGGGGGGAGGTGGTGAGAAAGCTGCTTCTTTCTTTGAATTACCTTTTCAGAGTTCTTATAACTCAACTGTTTTGTCTAGCTAAAACTGCATAATAGACTCAAAAAGAGTTGGTTCAAGTTTAAAGTGAAAAGTCCTAGAAATCTCATCATTATAAAAATCCTTTAAAACTTCTAATTAAGATGTTATGCAATGATTTGAGAGTTCATTTTCACTCTTCTACCACTAGTAAAACATATGAAGTTTGCATCTGTCACGATTTAACCCCAGACGGCAACTAGGACCGCACAGTTGTTAACTCGCTTCCTCCCTACCAGTAGGAGAAGGAGAAAGAAAAAAAAAAATCTCGTGGGTTGACATAAAGACAATTTAAAAAACAGTGATGACAGAGCAAATAATAATAATGGTAACAGAATTTACAAAATGAGTGATGCAATGCAATTGTCCAGCCCATCACAAGCAGCGACTGCGGATTCCTGCCCCCAGGCCAACCCCCATTTATATACCAAGTATGACACCTATGGTATGGAATAGTCCTTTGGGCAGCTTGTCCTGTCTGTGTTCCTTCTCAGCTGCTATAGGAAGCTGAAAAAGTCCTTGACTTAATGTAAGCATTAAGTATCAACAACTAAACCAATATGTTTTATCTACATTATTTTCATACTAAACTCAAGACAGCAGCTAGTAGGAACAGAATGAACTATCTCAGCTGAAAACAGGACACTCATAATTAAGAGCCAGCATGGGCCTAAAATACGACAGCTTGGTTTTGTAAGGCCAACCCCAAAAAATTAGTTTCAACAAACTTACTTTCTGTCAGCATGTAGGACAGCAACACCTCCTTAATAACAACATAAGCTTTTAAAGACTAGGGAATACATGCACAACTTGTGAGTGCTGCGGGCATTATCATCTCACAGTCCTTCCAGACGTTTTAAATGCTTTTCTTTTCACATGAATGCTTTGACCCCGAAAATTTTCAAACTGGATCATTCAGAAACCTTTCAGGAGATTCAAATGTCATCTCTCTATTGTAAGCATAACCCCTCACAGACCCTCAGACTAAGGAATAAGTGGCTGTCTCCATCAGTATCAAATGTTTCACAGGTGCTATTGATGTGCTGCAGCGTCTCACCGCCACCTCTGCTCCAGGAAGCCTGAAACCCTCAACGTCAGAGCACAGAGGGACAAGGGAAGAGTGGGCATAACACTCAGAACAGGGCTAAGCGCTTGTGTAACCATTTTAAAGGTAGCATTAATGAGGTTTTTTCTGTATTATTTTGGACTACAAGTATTATTATTGCAAATAGCTAATAATAATTAGGGTTTGTATGTAGATTTGATTATGATTGCAATTAAACTAGCAGTAAAAATTCTTGGCTCTAAGTGTATCTGTGGTGTATTCCTTTTCACGCATCACATTTTGAATGCACATTTTGAGGCACCCACAGCAGCTTCACTGTCCTGCACAAAAGGGCCGTGAGCTCTTAAGCACAAGTCGGTGTTGGTCAAACACCAATTCCTCTATTGCACTTCCAAGCATCAAAGTAGAACTGTGAAAGAATCCTTCAACTCTCAGATTTTGATCTTCAACCTTTTGATGCTTTTACCTACACAGACTGTCAACAACCAAATTTCTTCAAGTTTTGTTAATATAATCCATAGCTCCTAAGACCAGGCATTGAAACTAATAGTAAATAAAGCTGGATCTTCACATTGGCAGAATTTAATATTTCAACTTCCTTTCTACTATTATGAACTACTAATATTAATAAAATTTTCTATTTCTGTTTTAAAAAGCACGATAAACACTATGAATGTGGAAGACTGCAATTGTGACTCCTCAGAGGGGTTCCTGGCTGGTAGATTATTGCTGAGGTCAGTTAATATTGAGCTAGACAAATTATTAGCTTCAGTTCTAATGAGAATCCCACTGTTAAATACTGTGTTACTGTTTCTGGGTTCATAGCTCTAATAATGAACTTTATATTAAGTTTTGCATATCATGGTTGACTAGCTGCCTTGTGAACTCACTAACTTACTGACTTTCTACCAACTGCAGTGCAGGAAACACTGTACTAAATTAATAGTATATTGTTCCACCATTCACATTCTTCAGTCGCAGTAAATTTCCTTTTCATTTAGTGGTAAATGACATCACAGATTGATTAAAAAATGGAGACAAGAAAAAATAGTAAAATAATAAAAAAATAAAGTAAGTACAATTTAGAGAATAAACCATAGAGAATATATCCAAGACTAAGTGAGGCAACTAGGAAACATGAAGCTAATTGTGTCATTCATTCAATAGTTAAGTGACTTTATAAGTGAACCATGGATGTGTATTCTGAGAGGGGAGACAAATGGCTATAGAATTGTTTGAGAACATACAGGAAACAAAAAGCTTGTGTAACAGTGGGAAAAGATCACATTTATTTAAAAGCATCAATTCAAATACAGCCTAGGCAAGTGGCAACAAACAATCATTACTTGAGAGGATTAGCTGGGGGTTACGTGAAAGAATGAGATACTCTTAAGTTTTCAGTGTTTTCTGCCTGTATGACTGCTAATCATCATATACCACAAAGGCCAGGTACTCAATAAGAATGGTTTGGGTTATGGGATAGAAAGAGATACTCTGTCTGGATTGTATCAGTGGCATTATTTTGCGATAAAGTTAAGGAGCTCAAGCCTGTCTTAACAGTATCACATTATCTGCAAGTTACCAATTGATGTAAAATCCATAGAGGCCAGTCTCGAGTTTTTCTTCATACATCACTCAATTCTGGGCGATGCTGCATGAAGAGAGGGTAAGAATGATCTGTCCCAATTTTCTGTGTTTTCTGTTTTTCCTTTGTTTACTGTCAACACACTATAAAGTTCTGAAGGCCTAACAGGTAGCTATTTTGTAATAATTTCAATAATAAAATCAAGAAGCAGGCAAGTGAAGTCAGACAGTTATTCTTTTCCCATGCAAAGTTAAAATTACAGAAATATCTAGAACATTTAGCAGCATTGCTGACCTGCTCTGACATTAATCCATCTCTGTCATTTCTGAGGAATTCATGAGTGTTGACAAGGATGATAACTTACAGATAAACTTTAAGTTCATGCAAACAAGAGAAGAGATCTGTCTCCCACACATTCATAGAAACTGACAACAGCAGCTATGATTTCATGACTCTTTTTTTCTGGACAGTTGAACCTCCTGCCCCATCTTGCAGTAAGTCAGACTTCCAGTTTACATGTATCTATATGCAGCAGAAGAGTGTTGTTTTCATACAAAGATGCTTAATGTTGCAACCACCCAATATAAAAAACAATAAAAGAAATTTAAAATTGCTTGGTTCGATGAGAGCCTGAATGTCTCCTTGACCCTCGGCACAGGCTACTCAAGCGCGTTGGACTGAAAAATAGGTGAAATTTGGGAAGAGGAGGCTACAACTCTCATTTTCCCGTTACAAAAGAGAAAAACTGTGTTGTTGAAGCATGTGGGCAGGTAACTGGGCCCTGAAGTGAGGTTAAGTTAACTGAGGACAGCAAGAGAAACTCCTGAACATCATGTGACAATCTGCTGGACACAAGAGAGGCCATAGTAAGAAATTAATAAAAATTACATGTAGTAATTTACATGTAGGCCCATTACAGGAATAGGCCATGTACAGCTTACGTTCATGTGAGTGATGTTTGTTGGTATGTGACATCTGAACAGCTAAAGCTGATGTTCTCCTGTGTATATTGATCATCTTATGGCCAGCCATGCTCACAGTGTGTGTATGTGGCAGTATATACACTGGCATATTAGGAATAACGGTAATTGAAAAAGCGGAAGTCTGGCATTTAGCAGCAATGGGAGGACTCTGCCTCTAGGAGAACAGGACGGAGAACTCCCATCAGTCTGTAAGTCCACTGGTCTTCTCAACACAAATAAGCGGTGAAACACAACTTTGAGTTATATGTGGTATTTATGCTCTCTTGCCAATTTATGATCACATCGTAATCTACCGTATTTAGCTTCACTTAAATACATTTCCCATTTGAGTATCTCATAGATGCATAACTTGCCATGTTCAATATTTATTATTTATCAAACAGACAATAAAACCTCCAAAGAGAGCAGTTACTGAAGCTTTTCATAAAAAAAGACTTGATTTTTTTCTTTAAACTGATTATACAGCTCTTAAAGTGATTGCAATAAGTGTGCCTTTAATAGATTATTGACCTGGTTTATTTTCATTTCATTGATAACCCATTATCATATATCACAGTAACATAACTGCCGATCACACGCACTTCACACAGAACCCTGCTTCCTCTAGCCTGCAGCTAAACAAATGGATGCAGGGAGCCTTGCAAATGCTTTTCACTTACAAGTAACAGCTGCTCAGAAGCGTGGTAAATTGAAAGACTGAGTTACTGACCTGGCCAACACACAACACTCCCAAGAACACACGTACAAGCACTCCAGCTTCAGGTACCTATGAGACACCTTCTTATCCTGCCACAGCTCCAACTGGTGATACACATGCCAAAGGGAACTCATGTCATCTTTCATGAATTTGACACTGGCATTTCAGCCATTAAACTAATGACTCACACTAGCATCTACTATAACTTTGGTACCTTGAAAACAAAATGTACCTATTCTGTTTCAAATAGCTCTTCTCAATTATATTAAAAGAAAGCTGACGTTTCAAGAGCCTAGTAATTAATTGGTTTTTTCCAGAGTGTTGCTAAGTTTTCAGAGGTCTTTTGTTTTCAGAGAACTTGAATTTTGAGTTCATTTAGAATTGTTTCCCCACACAGTTTTTAATTATCACAGTTATGCCTTCAAAAACTATACACAGTCTTTTATATTTATGCTTGTTTCCTTCAGTAAAATAGCTAACAATATAAATAGGGAAATTAAGCTCTTTGCCCCCCATCCCCACCAAGAAAAACATTAATTTTTAATTAAAATTTTGTACTGCTTTCTAACAATTGCTATTTTTACAATGAGCTAAATAAAAGAAGTGGTTCTACATTTCATGTGCAGAAAAATACATTTATTAGAGATTAATGGCAACAGGCATTAAAGAATTGCATTACTGAACAATACTGGTGCACGATCCATTTCTGTCTGTACATGCATTTGGTTTTGTAGTGGTGGCGTGGGAGACTTTAAGTGGTTATATATTGGGTCTAAAAAAACCCCCAGATATAAATTACCCTAATTAATACAAGTTGTAAATGAAAAGAGCCGTGGTGAAAGAACACGAGAATTAGCAAAGAGCTATCTAATAATGGTTTTTGACATTTGCAAAGCAAAAGAACTTACAGTATTCTTGATTTCCTACATCCCACATATCCATATTCATCCAATTTGTATCAGAAAAGAACAAACAAAACTGCAGACACATCTGTGAACTTTTCACAGTCATTTCAATCAACCTCACCCTTACACTCAAGTGTCACTGCCAACAATCACTTAAATAACAATTAGAGTAATATTCTGTAACCTCTACTTCCCCTTTTACCTTTAATGAACAGCACTGTACTATGTAGAAAAGTGACAGGGTAACTCTACATCCCCATTACACAGATTAAGTAGTAAATTGAAAGCCTAAGTAAATTTACTTATCCAGTTCCTACTTATAATTTCCATTAATTTTTTTATTACCATTTGTTGCAGTTTTGCACAGAGAAATCCTATAAATCTTAATCTTATCTCATGCACCTTAAAAACCAAATAAGCTAATATATCCAATGTTTAATCTGCCACACAGAGGGGAAAACACAAACTCATTTCTGAAACACACAAGCTATTTTTTACCTGCTGCAAATGGAAATTCACTAGGACCAAAATTAGTGCTAAATCATTATAAATATGATCATATAAATTATCACATTTTATTAAAAATAGTATCAGGGAATGACTCAGCTGATAAATGTCATGCCTAAAAGTCAAGATATAGGAAGTATTGATCAGTCTTTGATAGCAGTAGTTACAACAGCTGACACCCCTGTTTACAACAGTTTTACTGTATTCTCCTTTCCGTACAAGAAAATCACAGACAATTTATTACTTAAAAATATATCTTCATAGAGTAAATGCCTATTTTATATCATAATTCTACTCCTAGAAGAATTTTTTGATCCCAGGAATGAGGGTGGGACTGGAAACAAACTACACAGAGGGAACTGATATTCAGTATCATTTACCTCTAGTAGTGCAATGAATATTTAAGATCAACTGAAAATTCCAGATACATGCCAGTATTCACACTGTTTTTCTGGTATTATTTGGCTATCATTCAGGTTAGACTTGATGATAGGTTACACGATAAAAAGAGATCATCTAGTTAACATGCAAGGACCACCTCCTCCAAGCTTAGGAACAACGCACACCAACTAAGAGGAAGTTAGGCAAAAATGCAAGGAGGCCTGCATGGGTGAACAAGGAGCTCCTGGACAAACTTAAAAAGGAAGCCTTACAGAAGGTGGAAGCAAGGACAGGCAGCTTGGGAGGAATACAGAGAAATTGTCCAAGCTGCCAGAGATCAGGTTAGCAAAGCTAAAGTCCTGAGTTAAATCTGGCCAGGGACATAAAGGGCAACAAGAACAGCTTCTATAGGTATGCTAGTGATAAAAGGAATTCAAGCGAAAATATGGGCTCCCTCCGTGAGGAAATAGAAGACCTGGCTACCAGGGATATGGAGAAAGCTGAGGTAGTTGATGACTTCTTTGCCTCAGTCTTCACTTGCAAATGCTCTAGCCACAGTGCCCAGGTTGCAGAAAGCAAGAAGGCAAAGGCAGGGACTGGGAGAATGAAGAACAACCCACTGTAGTAGATCAAGTTTGAGACCATCTGAAGAACCCAAAGGTACACAAATCCATGGGACCTGATGAAATTCATCCATGGGTCCTGAGGGAACTGGTGGATGAAGTTGCCAAGCCACTATCCATCATATCTGAGAAGCCACGGCAGTCCGGTGAAGTTCCTGCTGATTGGAAAAGGGGGGATACATAAGCCCTATTTTTAAAAAGGTAAAAAAGGAAGACCCGGAAACCTACAGGACAGTAAGTCTCAATTCCGTGCCCAGCAGATCATGGAGCAGCTCCTTCTGGAAACATTGCTAAGACACGGAAAATAATAAGGTGGTCAGTGACAGCCAACACGGCTTCACCAAGGGCAAAACATGCTTGACAAATTTGGTGGCCTTCTGTAATGGGGTTACAGCATTAGTTGATAAGGGGAGAGCAACTGACACCATCTACCTGGATTTGTGCAAAGCATTTGACGCCGTCCCACATGACATCCTTGTCTCTAAATTGGAGAGTTATGGATTTGATGGACTCCTTGGTGGATAAGGAATTGGCTGGATGGCCGCACTTAAAGGGTTGCAGTCAACAGCTCAATGTCCAAGTGGAGACCAGCAATGGGTGGAGTTCCTAAGAGGTTGCTACTGGGACCGGTGCTGTTTAATATCTTTCTTGGCAACATGGACAGTGGGATTGAGTGCACCCNAGGGGCTGTTGACATGCTGGAGAGAAGGGATGCCAGCCAGCGGAACCTGGACAGGCTCGAGAAGTTGGGCCCATGCCAACCTTATGAAGTTCAACAAGGCTGAGTGTCCTTCACTTGGTCCAGGGCAACCTGAAGCACAAATACAGGCTGGGCAGAGAATTCATTGAGAGCAACCCTGAGGATACCAGCTTGGTGGTGTTGGTTGACAAGAAACTCCTGAGCTGCATCAGAAGAAGCATGGTTGAGGGACATGATTCTACCCCTCTACTCTTCTCTTAGTGAGAACTTCACCTGGAATACTGCGTCCAGCTCTCAAGCTGGACATGGACCTGTTGGAGGCAAGTCCAGAGGAGAGCCACAAAGATGATCAGAGGGCTGGAGCACCTCTGCTATGAAGACCGGCTAAGACAGTTGGGATTGCTTAGCCTGGAGAAGAGAAAGCTCTCGGGAGACCTTATTTCAGCCTTTCAGTATTTAAAGGAGCCGACAGCATAGATAAGGATGGACTCTTTGCCAAGGATTGTAGGGATAGGATGAGGCATAACAGTTTTAAACTGAAAAAGTGTAGATTTAGCTTAGATATTAGGAAGAAATTCTTTACTGTGAGGGTGGTGAGACACTAGAATAGGTTTCCCAGAGAAGCTGTGGATGGCTCATCCCTGTAAGTATTCAAGGCCAGGTTGTATGGGGCTTTGAGCAACCTATTCTAGTGGAAGATGTTTCTGCCCATGGCAGAGTGGTTGGAACTAGATGATCTGGAAGGCCCCTTCCAACATAACCCATTGTATGATTCTGTGATCTCCACACACTCAAAAGGAGCTCAGAGCAACAATGGCAGGACAGGGAG
>VXBO01012530.1:58806-104336 GCA_013400135.1 Rhinoptilus africanus
CATAGATAAGGATGGACTCTTTGCCAAGGATTGTAGGGATAGGATGAGGCATAACAGTTTTAAACTGAAAAAGTGTAGATTTAGCTTAGATATTAGGAAGAAATTCTTTACTGTGAGGGTGGTGAGACACTAGAATAGGTTTCCCAGAGAAGCTGTGGATGGCTCATCCCTGTAAGTATTCAAGGCCAGGTTGTATGGGGCTTTGAGCAACCTATTCTAGTGGAAGATGTTTCTGCCCATGGCAGAGTGGTTGGAACTAGATGATCTGGAAGGCCCCTTCCAACATAACCCATTGTATGATTCTGTGATCTCCACACACTCAAAAGGAGCTCAGAGCAACAATGGCAGGACAGGGAGTCTAAATAATACCCCACCCAAGCTGCTCCCAGGCCCATCCCAGGAGCTGTCAGCACAAGCCCAGAGGAGCACGAGGATGCAAAACACAGGTGGGAACCCAAACCAATGACTCCCAAGGAACAAATACCCCATCTGGGCCCCCCTCTCAGGGCTGTCCCAGCAGAGCCTCAGCCCCATTGTTCAGGTGTGAAACCCATCACCACGAGTCAATGGAGAAGCTCTGAAGATCATCTTTCAGATGTGGGTAGCGAATCACTGTCCAGGGGTGTGGGACACATTATAGGATGCAGGGGAATCCATGATACTTATTATGGGATGTTTAGGGGAAGGAAAAAGGTAGAGAAAAGGAGAGATCAAGGTGACTTAAGGACAAGACAGACCTTAAAATGAAAGGTGTTACTTTTGACCTATGGCAAGAGTGCTGTCTCTTGTCCCTCCCTAATCTCAACACAGTTATTAGATACACAAAACATACAAAATGCCCAAGTATTCCAGCTTTTATATATACAATCCAGAGCATGGAACTGGAGGAGTTGAAAGTTTCAATCTTGCATTTCATTAAACACATTCATTCCTTCAGCACTGCTGACACTTGCACATTAAACAGATGAAAGTTTACAGATTAAATCTCCCACTAAAAAAAAAAAAAGAAACAAAAAAACGACTCCAAATCAAAAACACCACCACTAAAAAAACCCACACAGAGCACTGTAGCTTGAATTTACGAACACATTTTTTCCCCAGGAACAAGGCACCATAAAAGGCCCAATATCTTAATTAGAGCAGTAATGAAGTATTTTTTTCTGTCTTGCAGAAGTGATTGGTAGTATAGATTTCAGCTAAAATGGGACCTCTATTTGCTAGTACTGAGGATTTACAAAACCTTTTCCCAGTCGAGCTGCTAGATCTAGACTAGGATAGTCTCAAACAATGAGCAGACTCTTTAGTAAGATGACAATTTAAGCAACGTGTAACTTCGTAAATGTATTAGGAAAAGATAAAGCCATATGAATTCACTGGGCTTCCAACTTCAAATAAGATCATGAATTAAACACTGGAGCGAATTCGTCAAGGTATTTAAGTGAACCTGCCTTACGTGTTTGAAGAGAGGATTATCTGAGCTCAGAGTTTCCTACCCCTCCCTGCCAGCTGTCTTTCAGGATGCTGTCACCTCACTCCATATCAGAGGGGACAAGAGGTATAAAGCTGGAGAACAGGGCATTGGGACTGGGGCGGAGGTGGAGAGACTAGCTGGCTGCCTCACTGTGCTAATAATCCCAGCCCATTCTCACAAAGTATCAGCAAGTACTGGGAGAGTAATAAGCTTCAAAACTCAAATCTTAAAGTACATTTAACACAGATGTTGCTACTAGCAACACAGTAACTCTGCCATTGTAACCTCTCCTGTCAAGGTTACTACTGCCAGTCTTTCAAATACAGCGTATTAACTATTCCATGAACATATAAATTATACTTGAATATACAAATTATATGCAGATTTCATACTTACTGTGCAATCAGGTAGCAGAAAGTTACTTTTCTGCAAACAGACTTTTCCTATGCAATTCCTTTTATCTGTACGCTAATTTTATCAGAAACAAACAGGTTCAAAGAAGTCTTTGTTGAGCTCTATTAAGCAGTATTTAAAACTAATGATTTTTTAATGGGATTGTAATGAACATATTGTTACATTGCATATCATTACACTGCTTTTCATTCTCTCAAATGGTCTGAGTGCTTTAACATATATATGTATGGACACTTTTTCAGACTGCCTCCAGCACCTGTAGTTCACATTTCACATATATTTCCTAGAGCTGCTGAGAGAAAGGACAGAGACAGATGTTTTTTACCCTGTGGGATATTCAAATGAATAGTTGAAGAGGTCGGAAGCAGGGCAGGTCTAAATGCCTTACCCATTTATTTCCTAGAGCTACAACAGGTAAAGCAACATTTGTGTGTACCATACTGTCAGCAGTTATCAATCTTCTACAAACTTCTTTCCCGTAAGCAAACAAAACAAGCTTTTATAAATGAACCCCCAGAAATAATATTTTTTGGGTATGAATTTGCATTAGAAAGGGTGGACATCTGATGTATGCAGATCAAGATTTAGCATACAATCTCTGTACACTATTAGTGATAGAGCTACCTGACTATTATGTAGCAGTAGACGAACAATAAATGGATCTTTAAATCTTCTTTCCAAATCGTGGACTTGCAGTGGACATTTCAGTCAGCACTGCCCTCTGACCAGAAAGCTCCATTTACTACAAAGCGTGCGCCTCACTTCCCCTCAGCCTTCTTCCCCACAGTATTCTCACTTTTCTCCTTTTCCTCTGTGCCATCTAAAGCCTTTCATTTTCCTTCTCTTTTTAGCTAAACAGCTTAAAACAGGTATCATATCTGTACCCAACAGGTACTAACTGTCTGCCTGGCACACCCACAGAGGTATGGCCACCCAGCTGCATTTTCTCCCCTGCTGAAAGGCAGGCTACACCCTGCCTGCCTTCCCTCAGGGTGGACAGAGAGGTACTACTCTCCTACCACAGAATTTCACAGGCTTTGCAGGAACTCCTCGTTGCCTTCGGGCTTCTACTGCCTGACAAACTTAGGAGGAACTGGCCAATAGATTAAAAAGCTACCACAGACATAGACACTGTGACTATATCAGGACACCAGTACATCATTTGAAATTATGCTGAAACAGAATCTCCTTATATATAGACAGACAACAGGATTCTCTTAAACTGGATTTCCATTTGTTACAGAAATGGCAAGATTGGTTATTTCTTTGTGGTTTTTTTTGTCAACTTGTACTGTAAACATCCACAGCCCACGAAGATCATTCACCTCTGGAAGGATTTTTTTCTTCCCAAGTGCATGTGTCACTGATTATAGTCTAGCTCATGTACAATCAGAGCTCCATTACTTCGTACTGTAATTAAGGTTATGTGGATCAACTACTAAATTAATTCCAAGGTTATCATTTAAGTTAGAGAACAGTTCAGGGAATTAACAGATACTGGATAAGCAACACTTGAGCCAAAACTGCCCTGAGTGCTTGCCTCCCAACCTTCGTGCAATGAGTGCATCCTGAGTTTTCTTAAAATTAGTTTAACTAATTTAGTGGTGTCAGAAATAAAGGTCCCACTCTAGCTTCAGGGTTTGGCTAAGCAACAACAACAAAAAAATTAATCTTTTTTGTTTTGGTTTATTCCATCTACTGTGCTCCAGCTGCTGTTCTCTTGTGTTCAGATCACTATAGAATTATGGGTCATTTCACTGCCTGGCAATGTATCTTCAAAATACACATTTAAACATGCTGATGTAATTATAATACACAAAATATAGAAGTGCTAGTCTGGTTCACAATACAAAGTTTGTATGTTTTGTCCTTTCCCATTCTATTTTTTGAATTGTAACTTCTTAAGGAGTTGCCAGATTTACTAGTAGAAAACTCTGGGCAAAAGCAGCAAAACTGTCACCAAAAGCAGTAATTAAAACGTAGACAAAAAACAAAGGGAAATAAACCTGCAGAAAGAATAGCACAACTATATATGAAATACTCTCCATTCAATGTCAAACTATGATAACAATTTTCCTTTTCCCTGCTTAGAAGTATGTCAAGTACTTCTCCAACTTCTTTTTACAGTACTACAGTTGACATAGCATGACTCACCATGTTAAGGAGACTTTACATTTTAAAACAGATGCAAGTTCGGAAGATCAATGTTACTTATAAGGATAAATGACTCTGTATTGTAAGAGTTGTTTACCACACAATCAGAAGAAATCTCCAAACTCCATATCCCAAAATACAATTTTATGTCTCTTATTAAAACACAAAGATTTTTTCTATACAGTTTTAATTCTGCCTGTAAAGCCAATTACAGTCATCTAATGATAAAATAATCTTTACCTAATGAGAGAATAATTTAATTTTTTCATCTTGGAGATATGTCCAGTGTAATCACCAACACTAACATTATTGTAAGAGTTTTCAAAAGGATATCACCTAACATTTCTTGGCTCAAAGGAGGTGTATGTTTTGCATGATACTAAACAATATACAACATTTCCATTTTGTGATTGGGGTATAGATATATATTAAGCTTCTTTATTTAGTCTTATTTAGCCAATCTGCAATTAAGTGGACTACTATTAATTTCTTAGACTGAAAGGTTGCATACACAGGAGATTTCAGCCATTTAGTTATTTTAATTTATCATAAGTTTCTTTTGTCAGAGCCTATATTAATTTTGTGAAATCTTATCACAGACCCTGGTTTATAGCAAAGGGGAGTCAATAATCAACTGTGGCAGGAGAAAGCAAAGAAAAAATAATGGACACAGTTACCACTTCTGCTTGGGCTGAGACAGACAGTACAAACTAAAAGAAACACAGAAGTCAGGAAAGATCATGACACTGATCATTAATTCTTTGCTAGTTCAGTGTCTAATGCCATGAGGGAGGCACAAATAATACCCTCTGAAGAAATGTCTGGTACTAACAAAAGCTGTTCATGGGAGTACAAGAGAGGCAGCATCACTGGAGAACACTTTTTCCTTTCAGCCTTCTCTCCTTAGACCCTGGTCTTGATAACTGCTCCGAAAAAACCGATCAAAGCACCTACGGGTAACTGATGAAATGTGGGGTAATCTCAAAGCAGCAGTTTGTAGGTTTAGGCCTGACGGCAACTAGTAAAGTAGGTAAATACAAGGTTATGAAGCTACAGCTTTGAAAGCATTACTCACACTTCTACATCCATACAGTGTCTGCTAGCAGAAACTTCTGCCATATTGGCATAAGGAATCACAAGAAAAAGTAAGCAGCTAGCTGATTGCTTCCTCTGGTTTAGTAAGAGTATAACAATGGGTTAATTCACAAGTTTCTCCACGCAGCAGTTAACTCTTCTGAGCCTCTGAGACATTAAATCCAACCAACTGACACAGCTGCACCTGGGCCTTACCTATGTAATAAGCTAAAGTCAGTAGGGCAGTTAAGTGTCGGCTTGTAACACCTCAACTTTCCATCTTAGCTGACCCCAGCGGTCTTCAGTCTGGAGAAGAAAAGCATAGCTGAAAGGACAATCCTTCCTGCTGTAGGACTAATGGGACAGTCCTTATTGCAACACACGTGACTTGAGAGTAGGCTTAGATATGTAACTTAGACATGAACATTTAGGCTACTAACATCAGGCGAGAGGGGAATCCCATGTAAATAGCAAGAGCAAGACAAGATGTCTTCCCTTCAGAAGCCTAGAGTTTTGCTATCATCTCCTCACATAGCAGCAGCTATGCTGGGTAAATAGGACCAAGGTGAGAAGGAAACACAGTTCAATTCAAGATACTTTTTACAAACATATGCTGTTGCTGTTCACCCTTATCCCCAGGAACTTTAACACAGTCTGGTAACTCAACTGCAGAACCCACTACAGTTTCTTAAACTTCTGAGATCAGACAGCCAACACCACAGCCTAGTACACAGAGATTTGGCCCTGCAAGACCAAATATGCATAAATTAGTAAACAGATAGGGAGACAGCCTAAATTATGCTTTTTAAACTGTTAATCTCAACAATACCCGAAACTGCATAACATAGATTTCAACTGTCTTCTATTTTTAATAATGACTAATATCAAGTAACGAGTAAGAAATATATAGAGAAGTCAAATCATCAATTCTCCTCTTTGAAACAATATACATTAACAAAATATCTTTAACCCAAACACATGACTAGTCATCATGACATGAAAGAGAGAGAGTGTACATGCACACATCTACACATAGCATAGAATAGTCTTTATTGGAAGGGACCTTTAAAGGTCATCTAGTCCAACCACCCCCTCCAATGAGCAGGGACATCTTCAACTAGATCAGGTTGCTCAGAGCCTCATCCAACCTGACCTTGAATATTTCCACGGATGGGGAATATTCCACCTCTCTGGGCAACCTGCTCCAGTGTTTCACCACACCCATCATAAAAAAAATGTCTTCCTTGTATCAAATCCGAATCTACCCTCTTCTAGTTTAAACCCATTACCCCTTGTCCTATGGCAAAATGCTCTGCTAAAAAGCTCATCCCCATCTTTCTTACAATTCCCCTTTAAGTACTGGAACGCAGCTATAAGGTCTCCACAGCCTTCTCTTCTCCAGGCTGAACAACCCCAACTCTCTCTCAGCCTGTCCACATAGCAGAGGTGCTCCAGCCCTCTGATCATTTTTATGGCTCTCCCCTGGACCTGCTGCAACAGGTCCATGTCTTCCCTGTGCTAAGGGATCCAGAGCTAGGCACGCTACTACAGGTGGGGGTCTCACGAGAGCAGAGTAGAGGGGCAGAATCACTTCCCTAGACCTGCAAGACACGCTTCTTTTGATGTGGCCTAGGATATACTATTGCCTTTCTGGTCTGTGAGTGTACATTGGTGTCTCATGTCTGGCTTTCCATCCACCAACACCCACAAGTCCTTCTCAGCAGGACTGCTCTCAACCCCTTTATCCCCCAGCCTATATTCATACTGGAGATTTCCTCGACCCACGTAAAGGACCTTGCACTTGGCCTTGTTAAACCTCATGAGGCTGGCATAGGCCCAGTTTTCAAGCTTGTCCAGGTCCGTCTGGATGGCATCCTTTCCCTCAGGCATGTCAACTACATCACTCAGCTTGGTGTTGTCTGCAAACTTGCTGAGAGAGCACTCAATCCCACTATTTCATTGATAAAGATATTGAGCAGTGCTGGTCCCAACACAGACCCCTGAAGGATACCACTTGGCACCAATCTCCATCTGGACACTGAGCCATTGAACCTCTGGATGTGACGGTCTGACCAGTTCCTCATCCACCAAACAGTCCATCCACCAAATCCATATCTCTCCAATTTAGAAAGAAGGATGTTGTGGGGAACCATGTAGAAGGCCTTACAGAACTCCAGATAGATGACACCCAGAGTAGGAACTTCATAGATACACACTGGGACTATCTATATACACATATATGTATAACTATCACATTGCTCAACAGGAGTGTTGGACACTTGCTTTGCAGCTCTAACGTAGCACAAGACAGTAATCTGACAAGCCATAGCCAAATAAGAGTCAAGCTTTTGCCATGCATTTCTGTGGCTGTATAGAACAGGCAGACACTGCATTGTTCTGTTACGCTCAGAGATCAGCACTGCTGCATTGCTCAGCTGTACAAGCCCATCCTCAGAAAGATTAGATTTATGTCACACTGAAAACATTGACAGAGCCTGCTGAACCAAGGCATACAACCCAACAGCACTCTGGCCAAGTGTGAAGAGAGAACACAATCACACTGAACTACTTGAAAGTGATGAGGGTGCTTATGCGGGAAAGCAAAGCTAGATTCAGCAGCCCTTTGTTATGTACTCAGTTCTTTCATTTTGCTACGTACTTTCCTATAGAAGATTTTTTCCCTTTTGCTCAGAGCTTTTCCTTAGCCTTCAACAAATCATCCATGACAACTGGCCAGATATTTAATCCTATGGGTACCAGCATAGATGCACTGTCTATAGTTATGATATTGCCTGCCTGCCTCAGCTTGTAAATTCAGCAAAAAAGTAGTTAATCTCTTCTAAAAGCTAGGTGTCTGCAAAGCCAAAGAGCACAATGATAAATGTCTAGTATTTTATATAAGCAACAAATGAGGAGGGGTTTAGTATATACATAGTACTTATATATTCTCACGTTTAAAAATATATGTGTAAATAAATGTGTATGCACATGTAAGCATCCAGTTAAATATGACAGGCAACAAATCCTTTTTGCACCAGTTATTCAGGCTCCAATTATTCAGCAATATTTCCTATGCAAAAAAAAAAACAAAAACCAATACCACTATTACAACAAATGAAGATGCCTGGGTATTGATTGCAGCAACGGTAGTTCTGTGTTGCCATCAGTGCAAACACGCCTTTCTCATTCTTTTACCACCAAGAAGCACAAGAACAACAAAGCTGCTTACAGTCACCCAAACTACATGAAACTCTTGTTCAAATGGTGTAGTTCTATACTATAGCCACAGTATAGTCAACCGCTCTAACTACTAGCTATATATTATGCATACATTTAATAACATCCATATGCTAAACCTATCAAGATAGGCTTTTTTTTTTTTCCACAAATCAAGGAACTGGTGGGCCAGGTCCTATATCAAGTCAGACATTTTTGACGAAAGATGATCTTTTGGATCTTTTCTGTTGTAGCACAGCATGGAAAAATATGGAAAAATTCTTACTGGAAAAACAAGTGTAAAAAGATGAAGGTTATCATTCCTAGAAATATGCTCACAAATGTGATAGCCACATACTTTACTATATCCTCATTAGATTAATATACCATAGGTATATTAAGTATGTACTTTAAGTACATACATATATCAAGATGTATTTTAAGTACATACATCAAGACAGGCTTTGGATAGACCTTATAATATTTGATCTATAAGCAGAAATGGTGTTATCTGTGGTTTGTTTTTTTTTTTTTTTGTATTATAAGTCTGACCGAACTGTAGGCCAGGTTCATGATACCAGCATAAAGGAGCTTATGAGGTGCTTATAGCTACTCTGCCACAGTACCTTTCAGTATTCTGTAATCATCTATTATGTCGTCTTGAGAACTATTAAAAAAATAAATAAATACATTACTTTCTGGTTTCCATATAGTAGAAAATGACTTACAAAAGCTACGTCCTACCATAAGTTTAAGGGAAGTAAGGGAAACTAAGATGATGCTTTTAAACTAGTCTTTATTGTCAGTTCGGAGCATAAACCCACATATGCTCCTAGGAAGCCATTCACAGGAAAACGCTCGTATTTTCAGTAAAAAAAATAAAAAAATAAAAAAAATCTTAATGGTCTGTTCTGCACAATTTAAAAAAAAAAAACAAAAAAACCCGAGATGTGTTGGATGAACATTGAATCACATGATTTTGAAGACCAGCAGTTACTTCTAGCTAGGTTTCTGCCAAGCCCGCAAACACATTTACATAACTTACTCTGAAAAGCTTTCCTCACTAACAGATCTGAAAAATTCCACCCACTCTAAAGCAATCTTTTTAAATGGTAAAACTGGGCAGAATGCGTTTTCTTCATATTTATAACCATGGTAAATAGCTGATGATAAAATTTTGTTCCTGAGCTGTGTATTTCACAACAATTTTGCAAGGTTGTCATGAAGCACGTAGGCACACAATGAAAATATCAGAGAAGGTGATTTTTCCTTCCGAAATAAAACATATGGCATTTAATTTTACCTAGTGCGCATCTTGAAACAAGCATGTAAGTTCTTGTGTATGTATGCAAATTGTAATACAGATATAAAGACACTATTTTTAGTAATGTTTATGTTCTTGCACATATTACCAGCACCTGTAAGTGGATAAGCCAGGCATGGTGATCACCATGCAAATTAGCAGAATTTTCTTCCTACATTAATTTTAATTCCTATTATTATGCAGGAACTGGAGTATTTAAATTCTGTCTACAAAAAGATTAATTACTTTCCAGTTATTTATGTTCATTTCATCAGCTATCAGTTCACCCCATGTTTACTGCTACTCAATTACTTCATAAACAGGAAATTCAATATATTTGTATCAATTATTGTGATGATGAAATATTACTTATTCTACTGTTACACTTCATGAGGCAATGCTTTGACTCTTCATAATTATTAGCAGCTTGACAATAATTACATAACTTCAGTGAAAAGTGAAGTCACTTTAACTTCTTTATTTTCTCTGATTTTTTTTTGCGTGATGGAATTCCATGTCTTGAAATATGTCCTGCATAGTCCATGCAATAAGTCCATGTAATATTGCCAGCATAAGCAATTTAGTATGCTGAAAAACGCCCCCTTAATTTTATCCATTTTATAAAGTTTCCCACATCTGACATCAACTGTATTAATTAGTATATAGATTAAGAGAACAAGCAACTTACAAAAACAAAAATATTTACTCATCTGTTTTACCAACTGGTTTGGTTTTTTTAAACTTCACATAGGATTTTCAAAACTTTTCTTTACAACAAAAGCAAAAATAAGTGAAAATACTGTAGTTTCCTCTAGTCCAAAATAAAGGAAGCAATCCAAAATTACACAGTTTCTTGAATCATAGCATGCAGACATCATGGTTTTCAATTCACTCCCATTAAATTTAAACTTTGCCATGTAATCACAGCAAAAATATGTTATCCTGGCAGTTTAATACTAGAGAAAGAAAAATATCTTTACAAGTGACTAATCATTTACACCTGTGAGTAAGCAGCACACTAGCAAAGAGAGAGGCAGTGCTGGCAAGAGTGCTGTAGCATTGGTCACTGACTCCCATAGGAATGGGCATCAAAACCACATGTTGTCTTTTTAAACATTTTATTTAGCTGTCAGGGACATTTGACTGGACTGGGGACATAACAATAACAACCACCATCACCGGGCTGAATGTAAAGCAGCTTTTAACAAAGTAATATGCAACAAAAACATATGCAGCCTAAGCCTAGGATTATAAGTAGAAAACATACAGTTGCAGATAAAAGAGGAGACATCAGCTACACAAAAAACCTAAATGAATTAAGTTACAGAAATATAAGACCATGAGCACCTGGTATATTACTGACACGGTATTTCTAGTTGCAATGTCATCATTAGACATTGTTCCTGGACTTGGGGAAACTTCTGAATTAGAATTTGGCTGTATTTGAACTACTGTCAGCTGTGTTTTGGAGTCACATAAAAACACCTTATGTGCTTTACAAATACACTCCCTGAAGCAGTCATCAAGCATTGAATTTTTTTTTTCCTTTTAATTTAATTACCAACCATAAGGAATATGAACGGCACTTGAACAGTTAGCTTAAAAACCAACATTAAGAGTTGAATAAAACTTAGTGTTTTTCAAGGACACATGATCCAGTGCGACTGCCAGTAGCAAAAATATCTCATAAAGAAAAATATAAACTTACAAACTAAATTGAAGAGTTTCCAGCTCTCTTGTTGGGGAAAAAAACCAACACAAAACCACAAAATAACCCACCCCACAACACTCAAAGCCTCTCAAAATCCAAACCCTTGAGTAGTTTCTAGAACCTTAAGACCTAGAAAGTAGTCTAGTTTTTGGACTAACTGTTTCATTATCAATATTCCTAACCTAACTCTGTAGTTTTGAGTATTAGTTGCCCCCTGCTCCACTTAAGCTTGAACATTACCACCGTGCTCTACATGCTTAGATGTTTTCTTGCATCACAGATCAGTGGGGCTAATTAGTAGTCACAACTTTACGAAATTGCAGGGTATTGCAATATTGTTTTATGTGCGCAGCAAGGAAAAGTGTGGGGGAAGAGAATCAGATACAATGAACACGTGTCATGGTTTAACCCCAGTCGGCAACTAAGCACCATGCAACCACTTGTTCACTCCTCCCAGTTGGGATGGGGAAGAGAATCAAAGAGTAAAAAGTGAGAAATACTCATGGGCTGAGATAAACACAGTTTAATAAGTAAAGGAAAATCTGCACACGCAAGCAAAGCAAGACAGGGAATCAATTCACTACTTTTCATTGTCAGGCAGGTGTTCAAACATCCCCAGGAAAAGCAGGGCTCCATCACACATAATGGTTACTTGGAAAGACAAAATGCCATCACTCCAAATGCCTCCACCCTTCCTCCTTCCCCCAGCTTTATATACCATGCATGACATCATATGGTAAGGAATATTTCTTTGGTCAGTTGGGGTCAGATGTTCTGTCTGTCTCTCCTTCCTAACCTTTTGTGCACTCCCAGCCTGCTCGCTGACAGGGCAGTCAGTGCAAGGGGCAGAAAAGGCCTTGACTGCTTTGCATCAACCAAAACCACCAGAGTGCTATCTCTCTCATCCCAAATCCAAAACAAAACACACTATACCAGCTGCTAGTAAGAAAGTGAACTCTATCCTAGTCGAAACCATGACAACAGGTTTCCTCTATATGACAGCATAATTACACACAAATTCTACAGGTTATGTTTTATTACAAATTCCTCTTGTAGTTCCTCATATTTCTCATATATTTGCCACTTTGTAACAGGTGAAGGTAGACAGACATGCTGGAGGAAGAGAAGTCTTAAATATAAAAATCTTGACAGTGAGACAGTAAATTGCAAGCAGATCACAAAGCTAAAAATACGCAAAATATAAGGCTGTACAGACACAGTAGAAAGCAGATAAAAACAATATTGCTTCTTTTTTTCTTACTTCCCCTTGAAACTTAGTTTAGGTCATCTACACTGAAAGTTTTAGACAAACTACAGTAAATTTACATCAAGATTTCAAAATTAGGCCTCATGAAAGACAAAGTATTAGAAGAAATCCTGTGGGATTCAAAGTCCTATTATTTTCTCTCTCCTATTCTAATACCACCACCTTATTTAGCCTCAAAAGAAGAAAACGTAAATGCTTTCAAGGTAAACTACCAAAATCTGTTGTGAATGATTTTTGGCTTTCAGAAGTACAAGGTAGGCAACATTCATCTTTTAAACATGAATATGTAAAAATCAGTTGCCTCCCTGATACAGGGCAGCCATTTTACAAGTAATTTTTCCACCACTTAATGATTTATAATTACTGGTGGGAAGAAAAGAACCACCATCAGAAATTCAAAATTAAATATAATTAATAAGAAGGAGGAGGTACACTAGCATAAATGCAACTGTCAAAAAGAAATCACTATGAATGTAGGGATTTATGAAGAGAAATTAAATGCAAAATGAAAACAGTTTTACAAGTAGATTTAGTAAGTGATGATTTTATCACTCAAAATCATGCATCTTGTTCAACAACCACGAGCGAACTGCAATTCAGATTAAATGTTGTTTTGCATATAAAATTTTATTCTTTAGCAAATTGCTAGAGTAATAAATTACCCTTGTAATTTCAAAGATAATCTCTTACAAATTCCACATTATAATTGCCCTTGTTATTTTAGTCTCAAAAAATTTCAGAGAGAAATTCAATTGACATGATATTTGTTGGATAAGCCAATAAGACAAAACCCCCTCAAACTATATACAAGCTCTTCTTCCAAAACAATTATTTTTGCCCTTTCCCGAGTTTCTTTTATGGTAACAGATGAAATGTATTACAAGCAGAAACCTGAAAGGGGGCAAGCTGCCTCAAAAGCAGCAAAAAGAGCTTTCTTCTTGATCGTATCTATCATGAACAAGGTCTTTAAATAGCACTTTGTTTTTAGCATAGTCTACAGAATGTTACTGAAGAGTACTGGTCTATACTCTTTAGCACAGCAATTAAAAATTTGTCAGTAATAACCTCATTTTCTTTTAAGAGTCCTAAAGCAAAGAACTTTAATTTACCCCTGATTAAATGTTAAAGAACTTTGCCATGAGCTTGAAGCAATTTCAAATAAATATTTCCAATACGAATATAACTTCAAAAGCAGATGCACCATATCCCTAAAGACATCATTCAACCCAAATAGTTAGATACTTGCCCAAGTGCCCTTTTTTGCCTTGATATATTTTTACTCTATTTAGCATCTGAGGTACAAAGTGAAAAGTGTATTTTTTGGTAGTGATGAAAAAAAGTCAGAGGTTCAGTTTAGGCAAGCCAGTATCATTTCATCCTCAGTAAAGTAGCTGTGGAAGACAATTATAACATTTATATCACCAAAAAGCCAAAAGCCATATCGCTTTTTTTTTTTTTTTCAAGAACAATGTATAGATCAGCCAGAACACCCAAGCATCAGGCAGCAATTTGATCAGAGAATTTACTAGGCTCCAATTTAGAGCATCACGGGTACTTTCATCTGAAATACTGCACACTGGTTAATTCCAAATAAGTTATTCCAACCTTACTGTCTGAGCCAGCATTGCAAACTGTATATTCCCAAAAGATGAACAAGGAAGCATGTTTCTACTTCAGCCTGAGTCAGCAGTGCTACCTGATAGCAAGGCACGCCAACAGCAACGTGGCCTGTGTTACACAAGCACAGCCAGGAGCCTGAGGGGAGAGATTAATCCCCCTTACCTAGTACTAGAGAGACAACATTTTGAATACTTTGTCCAGTTTTGGACCTCCCATACAAGGCCGATGTTAAACACCATGTTCAGTGGGGAAAGACTAAGCCAAGCTCTTGCCCTTGGGAAGGAGCTCTGTGCAGAGGCAGACGGGGGGCATGGAGGAAATTCACTAAGAGGTTATTTAAGCAGTAGAACAAGTTTCCCAGAGAGACCGTGCAGTTCCCATGCTTGCAGGTTTTCAAGACCCAGCCTCAATTCTGTGTTGATCCTGCTTTGAGCAAGAAGTTGGACTAGGTGACCTCCTGAGCCCCCTTTGAACCTAAATTATTCTATATTTATACCAGAATTATATACACATATTGTGGCAGAAATAACACCTTTGATTTTGGTGGTTATCGTAACTAATCTGAACATTCACTGTAACAGACAAAGAGGCATACATACAGTCTCCTGTTATAAACTGCCTCCACTCCAGAAGTGCAGAAATCAGAAGGAAAACTTCATGGCAAAGAGCACACGTGCCTGGAATCTCAACTAACTCCCAGTACAGTGCTGCCAAACTACAAGGGGATTTTGTTGGTTTCATAGTTCAGCTGTTTCCTTTGAACCTATGCACATGCACACGCATACCTATTAGTGTTTCAAGTGAAGTAACACAAGAGCTACACACACATATATTACTAGCCAGGTCCTATTTTGCAAGAGATCCAGACATGCCACTACATACTGGCTTTACTCCAGGTTTAATTCTCTTATGTTTTTCCCCTGTTAGATGTATTCAAGTCTATTCTTGCCAACACCAGGATTCAATAACATAGCAGTATAGCCACGTTGTGACTATACAACATGTAAACATGTTGATGAACCAGTCAGTTATCAGGCTTTTTACAGCACTGTCATTAAAGCAAGTTGGTGAATTAAGTTCATATAAAGAGGCGTGATACTCAGCCCTGAAGTTCAGGCCCAGGATACCAAGTCAATCCATTATAAAAACAAAGGCAAGTTCAGTTCGGATCAATGATTCAATCTTTACTTTTGATATCTATTCCACTTCCAAATCTCAGAGTATGCTGTGAACCTGAGACACATACACACACTTTTCTACAAATTAAACATAATTTGAGCATCATAATAAAGCATAAATACTAATTTAGGCATTCATTTTCGACTGTGGAATCATGAGAAGTTATAGGCAATTTTGTAGTTAAAATAAGTAGACAAGCACTTAGATTGGAGTTCAACAGCAGCACATATTAGTATAACAACAAGATCAAAATAGCTCATTTAACTCCCTTTGGACTCCTGGTAAAAGAAAGAAAAAAAAAAAGCTATTTCATTCTGCATAGAATTAGCCCACGTGTAGGTATGAGTAGTGACAAGAATGGAATAATTTATGTTGAGTTATGATTTCATATAAGCACCCTTATAAATAACAAGGATGGGACACTCTCAGTAGGCAAACAAGAAGGTTTGGCACCCTGGTTGCGAAGAAGTTATGTGCTGCAAAAGCTCAAGTTAAATAAACCAATCCCGGAAGGTAAGTGGGGGGGAAAAGTCATTATTACAGGGAAGGTCTACAAGGACAGCACTGAATAAGCAAACTTACGTCATCATACATACTTCATCGATAAAGAGACAATTATTATCAGATGAAAGATATCAACATTATATTGTTTCATTTTACAGCATAAGATTTTTCTGCAGTATGAGGGATCAGTGCCAAATTTATCTAAGTGTACCGATATAAGAAACCCCAAATCTAATTTATTCCATTTTCTATTGCGTGGGTTAAAATTGAGAAGGAGTTACCTTATTCTCATTTATAGTCAAAAAAAAAATAAATATCGGGAGCAAGTTATATGTCACGAAAGCAGCTGAAAGTAAATCTCCCTAAAGCTGTAGCTACCACCTCATCCTGAAGCTAACCAGACAGATGTCATAGATTTCAGCAACTAAACAACAAACCAGATTTGTGAGGAGAAGCACCGATTTGTCAGAAAGTCAAACTCATCTATCCTATCTCACCAGTGACTAGAGCAAGCAAAATCCAAAATAAGATTTTAAAAAGAAAACTGGAAAAATCTTAAGCTTATATCAGGCAGAAAGCAAGCATGAGAGAACTGCTTTCTTTAAAGACGCCTTCTCTTTTTTAGCGTAAGACTCAGTTTTGCACCCTGTCTTCAGTTTAGTTCTGTACTTTTCTCTGTAGGCATCCACTATTTAGTGTGCTCATAATCCTCATTTATTTCCATGGAAGGCTTGCTTCTCACCTCACATAGTTTATCTTATATGCTTTGAACAGATTCTTCATTATTATATGCCTATTTCTTTCTGTTTGACAGGCAAGAGCTTTTCTTCGTCGCATACAAGTGTTATTATAGGTATCTCTTTCTTATCTTGGAAACTTTTGGTTGTTTTCTTAATTCAGTGTTACAACTATGTTTATGGAAACCACATAAATAAGAAGGCTGGACTCCTAATAGTTTATTCATTTCCTCTTGCCAGGTAGGGCTGTTTCAGAGCCTATCACATATGTTTCATTTGTTTGCCTTTTTTTTTTTTTAAAGACCAGAGACTGTTGCACAGAAACAAAGAAAATGAGAGGCTAAAAAAATTAAAAAATACACATTTTTTAAAAAAAAAACTTTTCTTTTCAGGATTAGTATCTAGCTTTAAGAAAGCACACACATCATCAGCAAAACAGAAAACTATTTCTTACATGACTTAATTCTAGTAAAAGCATTACAAGAACTTGCAAAACATAAGCAGTCCTAAGAACAAACCAATTGAAAAATCATTATTTGCTGTTACATGCTGTATCAACTGATTTGTTGGAAGAATTCATTAAGTAACAGTTACCAGGACTTTGGTATCCATTTTCTGGACTATCCAGCTATTTTTCAAAAAAATAGCATAAGTGCAATACAGACAGAAAGTGATTAGACCATTATAATGTGCTGCCATGTTAACAATGCAATTTGGAAACCACCATTATGAACAGATTTATGCAATGTATGTGAAAATTAACTTGTATTAATACTTCACTTGGGAAAACTTCCAGCAGCCCACTACGAGAATCGATGGTTCTTCATGGTACTTCCTGGATGCTGTTGGAGGAGTAGTTAACTTAGGAACTGGGGAAATCAACAATATCAACACACTTCCCAAAACCTAGGGTTTTACTGAAAATTCTATAAAGCATTAGAAATAAAATATGTAAGAAACAGGCAGCTTCTTACGTCTCCAGTAAGGCTTAGACTACAAAAGATAAAAACATTGGGTTTTTTTGAATAGATCTTAGGAAAGCAATTGTTGCCTGAACAGCAGTAGAAAGATCTTGCAATTTTTAGCCCAGTAACTTAAGGTAAGCTTGCTTTCTTCCGCTGGGCATCCTCCACAACCTTGAAATGAATTAATATTGCTGAAGGAACTGTACACAACAAATACACATTTTAACTACTTGTGTGTTATTTTAATATGCTTGCCTGCTTTCTAAATCCAACCCAAAGCAGTAAGAACTTGCATATATTTGTATTTTGTGCCACTTAAACACCAACCCTCTCAGCAGAGACTACTGCTTACCAATTGACCTTATAGCATGATTAGATTATCTATTTCCCAAGTCACAAAAAAATTACCATTAATATAATTTAACTCAGATTTAAGAATCATAGAATAGTCTGTGTTGGAAGGGAACTTTAAAGGTCATTAGTACAACCATACCCTGTAATGAGCAGGGACATCTCCAACTAGATCAGGTTGCTCAGAGCCCCATCCAACCCGACCTTGGATGTTTCCAGGGATGGGGCACCTACCACCTCTCTGGCAACCTGTTCCAGTGTTTCACTACCTTACTGCAAATTTTAAAATATTTTTAAAATAATTTTTTTAAAAATAAAATTTTAAAATATTTTTTAAAATGCACTGCGGGGAAAGATGTCAAAGAAACAGGCAAAAAAAGGCTCGCCTCTTTCACAATGTATTACATGTACACATGTGTAAGTAACAAAGATATTCTTTGTGATCCATTCAGTGACTCTCCTGATAACTTAGATAATAATGAAGCGTAGTTATAGTCTTTGTGTAGAATGTATAGTCTACATTCAATACAATCATTTGACAATTCTTCATTAATATACAACATATCTGTAAATCTAATAATGGTCAGAAGGTTGGAACCACTCCCCTACAAAGACAGGCTGAGAGAGGTGGAGTTGTTCAGCCTGGAGTAGAGAAGGCTCAGGGGAAACCTTATTGTAGCCTTTGAATATATAAGGGACACTTATACAACACACAGACTTTTTACCAAGGCCTATAGTAACAGGACAAGGGGCAACAGTTTTAAACTGAAAGATGATAGAGGTATGGTAGATTTAGACTGGCTATAAAGAAGAATATTTTTTTGTTACCTGTGGGTTTTCAGGTATTTTTTATTATTATTTTGGGGGTTTTCTTGTTGTTGTTTTACACAATAAAGGTGGCGAGACACTGAAATAGGTTTCCCAGAGAAGCTTTTGATGCCTCATCATCAGAAGTGTTCAAGGTCTGGTTGGGCAGGACTTTGAGCAACTTGATCTAGTGAAAAATGTCCCTGTCCACAGCAGGGGAGTTGGACCAGAAAATCTTTAAAGGCACTTTCTAATACAAACCATTCTATGAATCCAATTTAACTCCTTTTTCTTTATGCAGCTCTTGTCAATATTTCTGTAGAGTACTCTACAGTGTGACCCTGAAATATTTCCTGACCTCCTTCAGTTAATGATGATATCATTTTATCCTACACCTAGAGAATAAGACTGGCACACCTATAATATAGTTTGTTAGTCAAAAAAGCCTTGCCAAGTAAGTTTCTGGTTTCACACAGACCAAAGAAAAAACTACATTAGTCTTGTCCTAAATGGGCTAACCCATTATGATATGTGACTGGGGACATGGCTATGAGAAAAGGAGCAACCTTGTCCTTGATCTGGGTATCATTTGACACCCATTGACATACCCAATAGCATTACCAGCTGTATCTTATCTACATAGATTTGTTCCTTTGACAAAAATAATGACATAAGCCTGAATCAGCTACACCTAACTAGATATGCTACATTAAAAAAAAAAAATCTCCAAGTGGTGTTCATGCTTCTTTCAGGTTCAAGAAACTGTAAATAATTGCATAGGGAAATAGAAAAAACTATTCTAATTCATGTTGTGGAATAAAACCATTTTTTAAACAAAAAGCAACAATAGTGATGGCAGGGGGAAGTTTATCTCTATAATTGCAGCTATGAAAGGCTGGACGAGTCATAAGAGATGATCCTGTCCAATTCAGTACATTCCCTAGCACCAAAGCAGATTTATGTATCCTGCATACTTCAATTTTGCAAACCTTAATACAAGAGGTTTTCCATGGACTGATAATGTGAATCTTGACTATGTGCAGAGGACTGCCTTGTATGAGTACTTCATATCCAAGCACCGCATTGCTTTGCCAGTCTTTTTGTTTACCTCTGTAAAGGCAGAAATATTTCTGTTTCCCCAGCACTCATTGTAAGTAGCAAACACTGGCACAACTGCAGCTGTCCCTCATAGTTAGAGCATAGTTTATTTCTGAAAGCAGGTGCTAGTGCTTGAAACACGAGCTATGCTGAGTTACAAGCCACTCAGTGCATAAAACAGCTTGGGGGGCGGGGGGGGGGAGATAAAGTGAGAATTATTTAAACCTCAGAATGTTAAACCCCCATTTTTACAGGGTAAACCCCCCATTTTTACAGGGTAAAAGGGGAAAGCAAACGGTGAAGAGTTAGAAAGCTGCATACCATGTATGAGATGTGCTCTCTCAGCAGAGAGAAGAATCTCTGGAGGCCATTTAATTTGTTACGACCTCCATACAAGAATCAAAGCAGAAAACAACATAAAGCACACACGTTTTTATAAACTATCATTAAAGTTTGTAATTATATTTGTACTACACGCTTTCCTACGCTGTTATCTTTGAAGTATATTAACACTAATTATTGGAATTTGTGTGCTACATTGCATAGCTAATCCAAGATTTCAACTACAAAAAAATAATATATATATGCTGCAAGTGGCAGTCTGAAGATCCAAGTGCAACACATCTCGGATCTGAATGACTGAGCAGGGAGATTGGCAATATGGCCTTTTGAGATCTCTTCAAGACATCTCTTTCTACAGCACTCTCACTTCCCT
Organism: Rhinoptilus africanus; assembly: GCA_013400135.1. NCBI lineage: Eukaryota > Metazoa > Chordata > Aves > Charadriiformes > Glareolidae > Rhinoptilus > Rhinoptilus africanus. The sequence continues at coordinate 79,393 of VXBO01012530.1, forward strand.
CTCATTATATGTATGATATCATTTTAAAGTAAGTTTTTCAAAGTTGTCAAAGAATTTCATGAGATATGAGAAGAAAAAAAAGAGAAGGTATTTTAAAGGGGTATGATACTAAATTGCACAGAGTGTACTTTGATTCCAACTATTTCCAGAAAATTCTAAAAAACCACCATCTAATTATAACATTCTCCATAAAACTAAGTGCTGTAAGAATTTTACAACTTCCAATTTTTATAAAACCACTACTGTCTGGAATTTGTTCAGAAAGCACCGCTTCATCCTTCCCAACAATATTCTCAAAGACAGAATTTATTCTTACTCATTTAATACTTGGAAGATGGCAGCACTGTCTTCTTATAAGCTGAGTTCCTGAAAATGCTGCATCTACAGCCATAGATACATCTATTATAACTACTATACAGCAAAACTTTGCCAGATCTGGTTTTAGTACTCAAATATAGGAAATGTTTTCTATTGGCTGAACTAGTTCTCCAAGTCATATAGAAATAACTTTTTAAGCCAACAATGAAGGACACTTTGGTGAAGCTAAACTCAGTTAATTAACCCTAACTTCAAAAGACAGTATGACAACTTTTTAGAAAGACAAAAACAGCAATATAACCATCAAGTTGAGGAAAAATAACCGCCTATATACTGTATGGGTAGTCACAGATTGCTTATTTACAAGCTAAAATGCTAACAAGGCAACCTATAAAGGTGCTGGAATAATGGCTAATTTGCAGTCAGTTAAGCTTGAAAGAGATACATCTTACTTCCATAAAGCTGTAGAGAAAGAAATGGCCATAAAAATCCTTTGATCTGAACATTGAGCCCTGTTCAATTCTCATTTTGCAACTCCCATCACTACCTCTCATCCCTGCTTGTTGACAAATTGTTATAAGACAGTTAAGAAGCAACCTATTAATAAGCAGCTACCAGAATATATGAATATTAAAATTATGCCAAGACTCCAACTTTTTGTTGACATGAGACTCTAAAACATTGAAAAGGTACTAAATTTTATCATCTGTGAAGATTTAAAATAGCTACATTTTACCCTATTTAACAACTCTCTCTCTTCCCTGCGTAAGAACTCCAGACTGCCTCCTAGAAGAGGAGACCTAGGAAACACAATTATAAAATGACTGAATTTGGATACAGGCTGGTTTTCTCAAGACTTTCACCATGGCTTCTCACACCAACGGTGTGACCTAGATACAGTTTGAGCAGAGGCAGTTCCATGCATCCCCAAAGTTACTGAAACACATATCCTAGAGACCTGGCACCCATCAGTGAAAGCTTCACATCTCTGCTTCCCCCAACCAGATAAATCCAATTACTCAAGCTCTGAACATAAAGGACTTCCAGCAAATACTTTTCAGTACTTCCTTTGTCTTACGCCTATCTTCTTTTAAAATAGTGTGCTTCCTTGTGGGTAAGCAACAAGAAACCAACCATTCACCAACCCATAGGTTAATTCCTATGCTCATTCCAAAGACAAGAGAAAGTGAGAAAACAATTCAATGTTTACAGTTAAAATAATGTGATAGCACACCAGTGACTGGTTTAGCTTTTCTGAATCTTGAAGCGCTGTTTTTTAAAATATTAGGTTAGCTAAAAGGGCATTTAACTAATGAGCTCCTTTTCCAGTGACTGTCACCTTGCCACTGACCTCAGAGACCAAATACAACACAGCAAGACAAGTTACACCTGCAGGGCATACATCCTCACACTGTATTTCCCCAATCGGTTGACACCTTTCAGAAAGGTCTAAATTCCCTGATAAAGAACATCTATCCCTCTCTCACGGCCCATTCAGCTTCATCTTGCTCAGACAGTGACAGGCAGTTCTGTGCACTAGAGACTGATCCCTTGTAAGCTCTGAATCACAGGACTGTCTAAACTCGTTTTCCTGCTGACATTATCCCAGGCAAAACTTCTCTTTAAAACAATACTGTCATGCCAGAATAACTCAACAACTAGGGAAACACAGCATGACCTTGTAAATAACTAAAGTGACAGATAGCTACCAAAGAATAAAGAGAACCAAGTAAATTTAATTCCTCTTTTCCATACTTGTCTGTGAAAGACAAGAACATGTCAACTGTTTCATATGAGCCTGCTACAGTATGAGTCTTCTGAAGAACAATCCTTAAAAACAGAAGTCAAAAAGATCATTTGTGGAAAGTACTTTAAGGACAAAGCAAGGCAAGCAACATAATATTCTCACCAAAACAATCTAACAGTAACTTCCAATTATTTTGACTCTGAACATACTCCTTTCTGGAGGCTTGCACACATTGCAATCGGATAACAGTAAATCTCCATTATGACTAAGGACTAGTAAACACAGCCTATTCATAAGACATTATATGGCCTTCATTATTGCTAGGTTATGTGATAAAGCTAATCTGCAGATCCACAAAGGAGCTCAGAGCAACAATGGCAGGACAGGGAGTCTAAATCATACCCTGACTAAGCTTCTCCCAGACCCATCCCAGAAGCCATCAGCCCAAAGGCCCATCATCTCCACAAGCCCAAAGGAGCACAGTATGAACAGGGATGCAGGTAGGAACCCAAACCAAGGAGTCCCAAGGAACAAACACCCTGTCTGGGCCCCAGAGCCATCAGGAGCAGCTCTGGAGATCCTCTTTCAGACTAGGAGCGTTGCTGCCCAGGGGACACACTGTAGGACGTAAAGGGAAAAAGCACTTCAGGGTCACAGGACTTATGGGATATTTACAGGAGGAAGCAAAAGTGGCAAGAGTGACAAGTTTAGCTGATTTAGGTAGGAACAAGAGGGGGAAAAAGGAGGGGCAAGGGGATATAAAGGCCTGTTCATATATGAATAGTTGCCTGGTCAAGACATTCATCTGGCCATGCCCTGTGATGACTAGCACAGCCTGTCCTCTCTATTAAACTGCTTTCTACCTCCTTCCTGGGAGGGAAGACTCTATACTGTGTGCCCAGGTGCGTATGGGGCGTAAGTGCAGCAACTCTGAGGAAAGGGACCTGGGAGTCCTGGTGGACAACAGGATGACCATGAGCCAGCAATGTGCCCTTGTGGCCAAGAAGGCCAATGGCATCCTGGGGTGCATCAAGAAGAGTGTGGCCAGCAGGTGGAGGGAGGTCATCCTCCCCCTCTCCTCTGCCTTGGTGAGGNTCTGTGGTGCCAGTGACTGGAGCAAGCAGGGTATGCGAATGAGCGTGTGATGACTAACAATGATCAGCACGGATGAGCTGGCAAGTGGGTGAAGAGACCTGGGAACAAGGAGGCAAGGGCAGCTCTGGGTGTGAGAGCACCTGTGTGTCTCTAGGGCCTAGAGCAGAGGAGGTTCAGCTGTGGGACCAGGGAAGTCCTGGCCAGCTTGGGGTGGGGGGGAAGGTGGCGAGTGTTCGGTACTTGTCATACAGAAGGTGTAAGTTTGGCTGAGTTAATCCTGGTTTACTCTTTTTTTCAGCTCCTGTAGACCACAGACATCATTTCTTTAAAAAAGTAACCTCCTCACACACTCTAATACTTTCGGTACTAAAGTATAGACACTTCTTTTCAGGTAGTCTGAAGATTCCTTAAAGCTCAGTTTAAAGGTAGTAATTTCTAGTATAATAAAGTTTTCATTATTTAATACAAAGACAAGTAAGTTTTCATTAGGTTAAAGATATCTGAAAGCACAAGCAGCAGCATTTACAAGAGAAAATCCATCCTAATGTGACTAACAAGTAACAGCAAAGGAAACCACACTATTCCAAAGTGAGAGATTTATCCTAAGATTTTGTCTTGAGTGAAAAGGCAAAGCACTTCCACACTGAAGAGCCAATTAACTTTAAGATATCCATATGCAGTGCTTCATAAGAGTACATAACATCCTTATATAATACCAGCTTGACTCCCTAGGTTTTGTGTATATGTTTTCTTTTGAAAAGTGTAACAGTGGGTAGCTCAGTAGACAAGGGCTTAGAAGAAAGACCTTCTAACCTTAATTTGTTTTTTGTTTGCCAATTAAACCCAAAAGTCCTACATAACAGAAGCAACCTTTTACTGTGTACAACAGTGTCTGGAATGAATAAAATGAGATGCTGGTTGTGACTTGAAGACTGTAGTGTAGTTCTAACAACAATAATAGTCTCAAAGATCAGAAGTTTCAGCTACCTGTTGCTACTTTCAACTCTTCTTATTTGATTTCCAAAATTATTTCACCCTAACTGAAAATATTTAGATTTTTTCAGGGATCATTATTTACCTTTCACGTCAGTTACTGCAGGGAGCTGCTCCACAGCCAGCCTGACCTGCAGTGAAGTAGCAAATCTCAGTGCACAGGTAGGGAAACCTGTTTCCCTGCGGTAGGGAAACGCCAGGGCATCAGAGAGACCCACCAGCAGCCCTCACAGAGACCCTGAGGAGGCCTGGGCACTGCCAGAGCAACCACAATCACCCACACACCACTAAAAAAGAAGCCTGAGGAGCACGAGTGACCAGGAATGTGGCCAACGGAGGAGGAGGCATCAGCCAAGGTGTGGCATGGTAATGTGCCTAGCAGTGTGCACAGCCAGGTGTACTCACCCTGCCAGCTCAAGAGACCACTCTTAGGATGATGGGTGTCCCTTCTAATTTTTATTTTTTTTTTAGGCTTCACAACAGGATAGTGATGGAAAACTGCTTATCTGATATCTTAAAATAGTCCCTGAAACATTCTTATTGCTGAGCTGTGAACGAGAAGTGTTTGGAGGAACACAAGTGAGAACAGGTTTAAAGCCTAGTGTACGGTTTGGGTTCCTCCCCCCTCAATAGAGGTAATTTTGTTCCAGAACTCAAGAAGTTTCTCAGGCATTGTTATAAGCTATTACTGTAGACATCACCTCAGTGTTAATCATTCCCTGTTGCTTACTATTTAGCTTAAGAGTGTCACCAACTGCTTTCTAGGTTGCAACAACAGCAGGCATTTCTTTCTGATGACTCCCAGGATGAGAAATACATAGTTGTCTTCAGGATAAGGAAGCTACAGGAAAAATAAATAAGATTACTGCTCAGCTCTAGGGACTCCCAGACCACAGATGGTGAGAATTCAGCACTTTGGGAGATGGTGAGTGTTCTCCCCATCCCTCAACCCTTCCAGAAAGGTTCCTAGCACTTAACTATTAATAGATACATATACAGGCAGATGGATGAAAATGCTCTAGCCAGAGATGAAATACAATACAGATATCAAATAAAACATCAGTCTCAACAAGTCTAGCAATAAAGCAGAAGATATAAAAATTAAGAGACACCAAATATTTCCAGATGCTTAAGATAGAAGGCCTTCTGTTTGTACAGACACTAACAGTCAGTGATAACTATCTACACATTAAGTAACAATATATTTCCCCACTCCCATCAGCCTATTTTAGAATGAAGTCTTGCCCTTAAAAGAAGTTGCACACTATGTTATCAGTGAGCAGCAGTAGAGGCTGTCTATACATGAGCCTCTTGGATTTTCTGCTGTGTTCAGGGTACAAATTCCTGCTGATGCTGCTTCCAGTGTTACCAGGCATGACAATTTCCTATTTTTACGGTAGGTAATTACAGTCCAGTCCAGTGATTCTGAAACATAGTTAACTGAATCTTGGCATTTGCTGTAGTTCAGTCATAACCCCTGCTGCCAGCATGCACCATTGGAATTGGATTCATCCAATAAAACATTTATCTGAAAGGTTTCAGATGTGCCCATAACACTTTTGAAAAAATAGGGGTTTTTTTTGGTATGCAGTTCTTCAGAGACACCTTGAAACATGGGAGCTTCTTACCAGTTCTTTCCCCGCTAGTTCTCTCTCAATTATATTGCTTGTTCTACTGAGCTTCTTTGTATATTTTGACAGACAAGCATTTGCTCTTTGTAGATTTTTTCAAATAATATTATCTGTATGTTGGCAGGAATGTATCTTGAGAAAAGCAGGAGAGAAAAACAAAAACAACCCATTCCCTGGTAAATAGTTTTTTACATATGGTCTAATAAATGAAGCAATAGTTGTCCCTTTTCCATGCTAATAAACCAAATACATCATTGTGGACAGGCATTTTAGCAGGGCCTATTGTAATAGGACATGGGGTAATTATTTTAAACTAAAAGAGGATAGATTCACACTAGATGTTAGGAAGACATTTTTTACAATGAGGGTGGTAAAACACTGCAAGACATTGCCCAGAGAGGTTGTAGATGCCCCAGTCCCTGGAAACATTCAAGGTCAAGTTGGACAGATCTCTGAGGAACCTGATCTAGTTGAAGATGTCCCTGTTCATTGCAGGCGGTTTGGACTAGATGACCTTTATTCCTTCCAACTGAAACTATTCTATAACTTGCAATATAGCAAATTGATTTGAGCAATTTCCCATTATTTCACTTCCATAGTTTTAAGAAACTTTTGTTTGCACTTTGCTACAAAGTACATGCTCGTAGCTAAAATCGCCAGTTATGAAAAGCAGAAGATGGTACTATAATCCACTGAAAAAAGTACAGTTTGCTTTTTTACTTAAGCCTAAATCTTACTCTACTAATGCTGCAAGGGTCCTGCAATTAATATGAAGCTAGTATAAGTCTCCATAGATCTCAAATAGGGCCCAGGACAAGGCTGCTACACTGAGGGACACAAACTTCTTCCCACATCCCTCTCTGGCATATAGATCCATCCCACACTTCCTCAACATTTCAGAATCCATTATAAGCTTATTTCCACAGTGACAGTGAGTATTCTTTCACAATAGGAAGAATAATATTATCTCTATTAAATAGATTGGAAATTGAGATACAAGAAAGCTAAATGACTTACCCAGAAGCACTTGGGAAATTTGTGTCAGAGCAAGGAAGCTTAACCCGGGTTCCCATCTAAATATATTATATAATGAATGTTAATGAAGTTTCCAAGACCCCAGACGGTACAAGTTTAAACAGATAAACTATTTCGAGAAATATGATGTTTGGGCATTTCCCAATAATATGAGCTAATATTTTAACAGAAGCGGGTCAGAAAGTTAACGTGATCACACAACAAACGACCTACTTACTGTGTCCAAAGTTGAAGGTTTTTCCTAGTAAAGACACTAGACGTGTTAGTAGGTGGTTCACTCTGACTACCCTAAAGGACAATGGTGTGATGACTTCAAACATACTAATTCTTGTTAAACTTTAAACTAGACTGCAACTTAAAAAAAGTGTCGGGGTAAAAATTTTCATACTCTGTTGAATTTTTCCCCAAGCCTAGCACATATTTCCAAGCTTTACACTGGAGCCAATGTCTCATACTTTTGTTCACACCAAAGAATACAGACTTTCAGCACACAGTAAAAGAATAAGTAGCTTGAAAAGAACACAATGATTTACTACACAGAAATCATTATTTTAGTAAGAGACAAATATATTACACATTTTAAAAAACCAAAAGCCCTATAATTTCTAGAGCAGGAAGCTTGCTCTTTCTGTGAGGGGGGGAGGGGGTAAAAAAAACAACAACAAAAAAACCCAACCAAAAAACAACAAACATATATAAGCATTACAATTTAAGAATGTTTTTTGCCTCTACAGACATTACTGTATTCCAGACATGTTACTGACAACATATGCAGACTGTATGCTCCTATACTGATTTAATATACATTTTCATCTTTGTGCAAGATTTAAAACTAAAGCCTTACACAGGGATTTAAAAATCTAGTTATTGATATTCTCTAAGAGAAGATTGCAAATCCATACTTTTGTATTAATAGCATACTCCCAAAAGCCCTGAAAGGTAACAAACCACAAGCTATTACAGGCACCTTTGAACCAGAATTATGGCCACTGAAATCTCAGTATCTCTTATGACACAGAGTATCAGGGAAAAATAACAGCTATGGGAGAAGGACTCATTGTTTGAGAGCTAGTGGAGCCTTTGCAAGTCACAAACTAATCAGAATAATTCCCAGACTACATGCTGCGATATTTGCATTGTCAGCTGGTTATTATGATTTATTGGAGAAGTGGGACATGGACATAGCAGTACAATGGAATCACACTGATAGCTGTAGTAATCTCATTACACAGCTTTTGCTTTTTCAACCCAAACCCTGCACAGCTATTGTTTTCCTTTTCTCAAAGCACACAGGGCAAGAGAAAAAAGCAAAATCTCAGGTGTTTGAATCCATAGCTTTATGTGGTCTATGCTTTTTGTGTTGTCTTCCTCTTTTTTTATTTTTAAGAAAAGGAGCACTTCAGCAAATCCACCATCTAAATACTGCCCTAGGAGCAGTCAAGATACTGAAATCATTATTAAAGCCAGAGTATTAGGTATTTTTCCTTTTGCAACTTCCATGTTCTCTCTAACCACAGTCAGTGCATCAGAGCACTTCTTTTGATTCAACATACACAATAACTGGTCATGTCTCACCATCTATTTAGGTTTTCATTATTGAAAAACCATGATCCATCTTTGAAAGGCTAAGCCTTATTTGACTTTCTCTCATCATCACAAACTAAAGGTGTCTTTCACAGGTTATCAGGTAGCCTGACATCAGATATTCTTAAAGGAGGAGGTGGGTGGGGTTTTTTCATTGTTTTGTTGGGGGTTTTTTTGTTCTGTTGTGCTGTTTTGGATCATTTTGTTTTGTTTAACTAGGTTTCTACTACAGCAACGAGCCAGCAATGTGCCCTTGCTGCCAAAAAGGCCAACGGAATTCTGGGCTGCATAGGAAGGAGTGTGGCCAGCAGGTCGAGGGAGGTCATTTCCCTCACTCTGCACTGGTGAGACCACAACTGGAATACTGTGTCCAGTTTCGGGCTCCCCAGTTCAAGAGGGACAGGGAATTGCTGGAGCAAGTCCAGCAAAGGGCAACTAAGATGATTAAGGGATTGGAGCATCTCCCTTATGAGGAAAGGCTGAGAGAGCTGTGACTCTTTAGCCTGGAGAAGAGAAGGCTGAGGGGAGACATGATTAATGTTTACAAGTATCTAAAGGATGGGTTCAAGGAGGATGGAGCCAGGCTCTTTACAATGGTTCCCAGTAACAGGGCAAGGGGCAATGGGCACAAGTTGCAACATAGGAAGTTCCATTCAAATACACAGAAAAACTTCTTTACTTTGAGGGTAGCAGAGCACTGGAACAGGCTGCCCAGGGAGGTTGTGGAGTCCCCTTCTCTGGATATTTTCAAGACCCGCCTGGATACAGTCCTGAGTCATAGAATCATAGAATCATAGAATCATAGAATCATAGAATCATAGAATCATAGAATCATAGAATCATAGAATCATAGAATCATAGAATCATAGAATCATAGAATCATAGAATCATAGAATCATAGAATCATAGAATCATAGAATCATAGAATCATAGAATCATAGAATCATAGAATCATAGAATCATAGAATCATAGAATCATAGAATCATAGAATCATAGAATCATAGAATCATAGAATCATAGAATCATAGAATCATAGAATCATAGAATCATAGAATCATAGAATCATAGAATCATAGAATCATAGAATCATAGAATCATAGAATCATAGAATCATAGAATCATAGAATCATAGAATCATAGAATCATAGAATCATAGAATCATAGAATCATAGAATCATAGAATCATAGAATCATAGAATCATAGAATCATAGAATCATAGAATCATAGAATCATAGAATCATAGAATCATAGAATCATAGAATCATAGAATCATAGAATCATAGAATCATAGAATCATAGAATCATAGAATCATAGAATCATAGAATCATAGAATCATAGAATCATAGAATCATAGAATCATAGAATCATAGAATCATAGAATCATAGAATCATAGAATCATAGNCATCATCTATCCACCTAGTAATATCCTCATAGAAGGCTATAAGGTTAGTCAAACATGACTTACCCTTGGTAAAACCATGTTGACTACTCTTGATGACCCCCATGTCCTTGACATGCCTAGAGATAGTGCCAAGGACAAGTTGTTCCATCACCTTTCCAGGGATGGAGGTGAGGCTGACCGGTCTATAGTTGCCCGGGTCCTCCTTCTTGCCCTTCTTGTAGACTGGAGTGACATTTGCTATCCTCCAGTCCTCAGGCACCTCTCCTGTTGCCCATGACTTACTGTAGATGATGGAGAGTGGCCTAGCAATGACCTCTGCCAGCTCCCTCAGCACCCTTGGATGCATTCCATCTGGACCCATCGATTTATGGATGTCCAGATTACTCAACTGATCCCTAACCCAATCCTCATCTATCATGGTAAACTCCTCCTCTATCTTGACTTCTTCTGGGGCTATAGGAACCTGGGGCTCGTGGGGAAAGCCTGCAGGAGTAATGTGCTCTAGGCAATCCTGCTTTGTCAGGGGAGTTGGACTAGATGATCTCTAGAGGCCCCTTCCAACTCTGAAGATTCCGTGATACTACAGTTAGAAGAATCCTGAGAATGCTACAATAACGATCAGCAGTCAGGAGACTATAATGGTATATACACAAAATCACCATTTATATGGCAGTGGTACCTGCAGACCCTCATTCAAGTTCAGAGTTTTTCTTCTACCAGTCACTGAATAGTCATTAAAAAAAGGGCTTTACACCTAGAGAACTTAAAAAATAACAGGGATGATGGAAAATACTTGAAGACATTAATGTGAATTTTATTAGGGTATTTTATACGTTTCTAACTCATTGCCATCATAACCATTAAATTCCCTGAATTTGAATACACATACTTTGAGATGTAACTACCACAAGGTACAGAACTGGTCCCAAACAAGTTTTGGAAGTTATTAATTTTAGCAGCAGTCTGCTCTCAGGAATAGTCCTGGAAGATGCTTCCACCTCAAACCCTGTGGACCAGGAACCATAAAAAAAAATGCTGAAGCAGAGGAGATAAACCTGTTTTCCTTTCCCTTCCCTCTGTAAAGAACAAGGTGTTGATGAGGTACCCATCAGAAATAGGTGCTATCAACAGATGACACTTGTACCCCTTCACTGGAAGGATGTCACCAAGAACTTACGCAACATATAAATAAATTGAAGCTTGTAGGAGCAACAGCAAAGTCTGAACCCATTAAATACTTTATGGTGCAATCGTAACTCAGCTGAAAAAACTGAATTTTAATTACCAATTAAGTTCTGACAACAATGTTTTGTTTGTAAGTTACATTTTGAGACTTAGATGTGGAAGGGACTGTCTATAGGCTTCACATCCTATGCATTTTACTATGTGAAGGAAGTGCCACAAACAGGTGAGTACTCAGGTAGCAAAGGAGTCAGCTATCCATTGCCCACTTTTGGGGCTTCTAGTGAACAGCGCTAGCAATCAATCACAACTTTATTAGCATGGTTGCAGAGATCAAGGCTGAATATAAAAATGAAAAACTGTGGTCAGAACAGAGGATGTTGATCAGGGACAAAGCTACAGCTTGTGCCTGGGATAGTATAAGACACCATACTCTGCTTCATGCATACATACAACCTTTCCTTGTGGGAACAGGATGACGCTCCTTCCATTCATAATTACACAAACATTATAGGCTTTAAGGGTATTTCCATTTGTGAAAAAAAAAAAAAAAATTGGCCACGACATTTCAGAACCTATAGTTTTAAAGGCATGTTCATGCACTGTGGCAGCAGATAAGCATTTGGTGTGGGGTGCTGCTTTTAATTTTTCTTGAGACAGCCCATCACAGCTTTTAGATGCTCCCTAGAAAAAACAGCTTTCAGATACAAGCATAAAGATTCTCGGAAAAGGAAAGTGCTTACAAAACATACCTTGCAGTAATCCTATCTCTAACCGCGTCTGCAGCCCTTCATATGTTTCTGTGCATCAGCAGCGGAAAGCACACGCTCTCCATTCACTCAATTTGGGATGAACATTTAGAAAAAGGCTTCTGAATACACCAGGCTCCAGATGTTTCAGATTGCTGCGCTGGGCACAGGGTGAGGCTATTCAGTTTCACAGCAAGAAAGTGAAAAACAGCAAATTACCTTGCCAGGACATCAAAGTGGCACAGATTACCGCTCTTCTTCCATAATCATCAGATGATTAAAGAGCATTTACCTCATTAAAACCTCTTACAAGGGATCACCATTATCCAACTCTTCATTTACTCATTAAGCTACATCTAGGTTTTTACTTCTCTAATTGCAATTTGATACAAGCTCTTTAGTCCTAAAACGTGGGCTGTTGGGTTTTTTTAAGAAAGGAAAAGGGCTTTATCACCTACCGAGTAAAAATACTGTTTTCATTGAAGAGACCTGGAATTTAAAGCTGCATAATTGCAATGAGAGTTGTGTTTAAAACAGACCAACAGTTTGTAAGAAACCCCCATCAAAACAAACAAACCAAGATTTCAAAAGCTCACAAGGGGCAGAAGTTACCCACAGCCACCCAAACCCTCTTCTTCGGTTGCTTGAAGCCCACAGAAACGGTGTCAGAGAGCGGCAATTCAGGTAAAGTAAAAGCTCGCCAATGTAATACAAAGATAACTAAATCTCTAAAGAAGGAAATGTTATTTTCTCTACCAGAAGAATGTATTGAGACACATGACCCAGTTTACGCAAAGTACATGGGACAGGGAACATTATAAACTGGTGTGGTGGTGGGACAGCAGGGGGGGTCCCTGCGGTGGGGGCGGGGCCGCCCCGTGCCGGCCCCAGCCGGTTCCCGCCGGCCCCAAGGGCCCCAGCGCAGGGCCCAGCGGAGCCCCTCAGCCCCGGGCGGGCGCCGCGGGGAAAGCCTGGGCCAGAAAGGGCCAAAGGCTGCCCGGCAGCCAGGGCTGAGGGAACCCGGGGGAGAAACAGCCCTGCCAGCCCCGGGGGGAGAGCGGGAGGAGGGGAGGGGGGGCTCCGGGCGCCCCCGCAGAGATGCCCCCGCGGCCCCGGCAGAGACCCCGCTGGGGCAGGGCTTTCCCTGCAGCCCCCGGGAAGGGGGAAAGGGCCCGGGCTGGAGCCGGGAAAGGTGTGAGGAGGCCGGAGCGGCAGAGAGGGGCTGCCGTGCACCAACCGCACATCCCCACCCTCTCCCCCAGCGCTGCCTGGAGTGAAGCTGAGCCCAGGAAAGGGCATGGGGAAGAAAAGTGTTGTTTTGCTGTTTTTCTTAGCTTCCTACTACTCAAAACTATGCTGATTGTCAGTACATGACTTTTCTCCAAGTCAAGTTCGTATGATGGTAACTCATAAGGGATTCCGCCCCTTTATCTCAACCCCCAAGCTTTTCCATCTGACTGTCTCCTCCCAGAGGGCGGATGAGAGCCCAGCTGGGTGGGCATCTGGCAGCCAGCCAGCATCTACCCACCGCAAGAGGCCATTCAGGTACAGGTCATTGCTGCAATATAAAACATGCCTTTTTTTCCTCCAGAGCTGTAGGACAGAATAAAGATACTCTGATGTAGCATCATGCTGTGGGCATAGCCAGCAATACTAAAATTCAAGAGTTCTGGTCCATGTACAGGTAAAACAAGTCACACATATCCCAAATTACTTGTTGGTTCCACTTCATTTCCTTTTCCACAGTATTCAGGTACTGAATATTAAAATGGTGTTGATATGTTTATCTGTATACATGCAAATCAGACTAAATATGATCAAGGCAAAACATAAGATCTTAGGCAAAACAATTAAGTTTAAAGGCATTTATTTCCAGCAGAAGACTGTATGACATAGGTGTGTTCACTTTTTAAACACAGTAAGGTACTTCCAGTAGAGCAATACTAACCACTTCAATCAAAACCAAGCTGAAATACTAACTCTACCAAAACACATCTCCCCCCTCCCCCTTTTTTTTAAAAATAAAAATATTGCTTCAAGATTAATTTGCCAAGATTACTCTGCAAATAAAATTGTAATAAGTAGCTAGTGTGGAAGTGCTCCTGAGTCAACGTGAAATATTTTTTTCCAGCTACGCACATGAATAAGGCTCTATATGACTGAAGTTGTTAGGTAAATCAGATCATTTACATTGCCCCTTTTGTATTGAAATGTTAAATTCTGGCCTTTCACTTAATTACCCTCCATTTCATCTTTATTTGACTGTATTCACATTGCATTTAGTTTTCCAAATGGATATGTCCTTTAAGTGTACAATTACCTATAAAGTGCAAAGGCGAGGATAAGAGAGAAAATGCTGAAGACAGTCATTTTCAGGAACTTTTCTGGGGTGTAGTCTCACCATGTTTCTACAAGAGAACACTAAGCCTTCCACTGTAAATTTCATGTGCTGGCCAAGACTACTTTTCTGAAGTATCCCTTATGGACATGCATGGTAATTTTCAAGTCACTAGCTTAAAACCCAATGACTTGATATCAGACGAAGTTTGATCTTGAGGAAAAGAGGGTTAAGGATTGGAGATACTCAGGAAAAGGTTGAGAACAAATTGCAGTGTCAAACATTTAAGAAAAAGAAAAAAAGAGCGCTGAAAAGAAATCTGCAGAGTGTCCTTAAAGAAACACGTAAGCTGCTGGTGAATAGTGGGGAAAATAATAATGCAGTACCTATTTTTAAATAATGCAGCTAAAAAAGAACCTAGAATTTACAGCCTGGTGAGATTTGTCCCATTACTGAGTAAACTGATAGAGAATCTAATTAAAGATAGGATGGCAGAACAGTTGGATAAATATAACTTGACAGAATTCAAGCCAGCATGGCTCCAGTAAGGGGGGGAGGGGGTCGGGGAAAAGGAATCTCAGGCCTTTAACCCAATCGAAGTACTCTTTGCAAACACACACAAACAGGGAAGGGGAGCAGATGAAGGTCGGCTTAATTTCAATTAAAAAAAAATAAATTAAATCTTTCCTAAAGGACTATTATTTTTTTTAATTACACATAAGAATATTAATTATTTAGCTTTATGTCACCAGCTGTGTACCATGCAGTTTTTTAAGGGGCAAATATCTTGATTTAGAAACTAATTAAGCAATCGGAAATAAGGTTTTAAGTTATTCCTCTAAACAACCACAGATATTTTTAACTAGAAAAATCTCATGGGTCTGTGCAGTTAATGATTTGGAAAAGGAAATAGCTAGCAAATGGATGACATTTTCCAGTGACACCACACTGTTTCTGTTGTAACACATTATAGTGATCTGGGAGAAACCCACGATGGAATTGCATGCTTATACCTGGGGACTAAGCGAGATGATGGCAGATAAAATGTAACTTGTCTATTACCAAGAGCGAAGGTGTTCCCAGTGAACAGAGGATTAGCAACCCTGAGAAGGATTTTTATGTTTTAAAACACACGGGACAAACTTGGTGAGTTTAATTGTTGGATATTAGGAATGCAAACAGAATGCTTGGGTACACTGAAGATGTTAGTTCTACACAGAGTCAGCCTAGCCTAGAAGAAATAGGCAAACATTAGCAAAAGAAAGTGTCAGAACAACTGTCTGGTATTTTCAAAACCATAAATTAAATTTAAGATAACCATTCTTATTGAAGATATGGAAACTAGGCATCCAAAGAACTGAAAGCTTAGCAGTCTCCACCTTGATATTCCCATCTAATTCCACATAATGACTGGAATTTATTATCTCAACTCTTCTCCTTCCAGTATTGACATCTAAGTAGTTTTTGAGCGCAGTCAGAAATGCAGCATATTGGAGGACGCAGTAGAATGGTTTACCATTGCTAGCTCTGGCAGTTTGCCAAACTTCAGTCGAGCTCAGATATGCCTAAACTACATTATTATGACCATAGCAGGTCAGAGAAGAGGTCTGGAAGAAAGAGAAAACCATTCGTTGGTCTTCACACATTTATTTCTCAGAAATAATAAACAGTTTACCTGCACATATGGCAACACTTTAAACCTAAAGCTTGCACACATTGAAGCAGGAACAAAGATTATTCTTCCAAAACTTCTGTAGACATTGGTGATGCAAAACAAAGGAGAGGAAACTACTGGGTAAAGGCCCCAAATAATCTGGAGACGTTGCCACTGTCAACCAAATAGTTTGGGTATTACAGTTATTCCTCTCCTGTACGTTCACCAAGGAAAGCAGGAAAGCGGCAGAGACGCTGGCTGACGAGGCTTTGGGGGTACTGAGAGAGCAGGAAGGGTGACCCTTCAGAAGAGCCACAAGCCTAACCAGGTTTGGAGAAACAACCAATCAGAAGTAGAAACATCAGCTAAGGTTAGGCAGAACATCCTGAACGGTTAGAGGAACGTGGGGGGAGCCACAAACACATTCAGCAGACAACGATTACCAGTGTCTCCCAGCAAACGTAGGCGACACCTTGCAAAGAATTTGGCAGCACTGAGCAGCCAGCAACCCAGAGGGTCAGGCTCAGTCTAGGATCCTACTGCAGTTAAGCAACGGGTGCAAGGACCTTCACAGGTGTATTTGAATAGTTGCATCCACAAGCACATTTTGCACAGCGCTCACTGGGACACCACCCTTCTTCCAGACCTCAGCAAAATCCCTTCTCACAATTCATAAGCTCACGCTCTCCAAGATCTTACCAAGTCATAGGAGCTCTGCCTCAAACCCCTCCCCAACTCTAGCCCAGTCGCAGGGAGCTTAAAGAGGAAAGTAGAGTGAAAGCTGCTCCTGTTCTCAGATTCTGAGGGGCAGCATCTCTCTGGATACCTCTAGGATCCCAGGGTACCACTCAGGAAGCTCTGCTTACTCCCTCTTCAGTTTACTTACTTCAAGTTCCTGGTATTTTAAGACTCGCACCCATTCTTCGTCTTTTTTTTTTTTTTTTTTTTTGCTAACTTTATTTAAAAGAAAGGTCTCTGACCAAGGGGAGTAGAGGCTGATGCCACCTGGAAAGCCAGAGACACACTCTCCACAAAGATACACAGGGATGAGTAAGTACAGGGAAAGTAAATGATGAAAATCTAAAAAATAGGAGACAAGAACTGACATTCATAGCTCCAAAGAAGGACTTGCTCTACAAGGCATATCAGAATCATAATGAAACAGAAGAAAAACAGAACCAGGATAAGCAAGTTCACAGCAAATCTAAAATAGCCCATGCTGGAAATTAAGCAATGTTGTACTTTCAAATAAGCTTGGAACTGAATTAAGATTAAACAAGCTATCTGTGTCAATAATTAGCACTGAGAACACACATCAAAATTCAATAACAAAGAGTGAATAATTAGGAAATTGAGTCTTCATTACCAATTCCCTAAAGGTTGTCAGGAAGTTCCCAAATATTCAGAGATCTACTTTTCCCTGCACGTTTGTGCCTCTGGGCAGAGCGTGCTGGCTTCTTGCATGCCTTCAGCAAGTACTCAAGGTTTTTAGGTCTAGGTGTTTTTTTTTTTGGCCCCTCCCTGGTTACCTCAGTCAAAGGTGTTTTAGTTTGGGGCAGGGGGGGGGTTGTTGGTTTTGTTTTTCAAAGCTTTGAACATACTCTTCTCCTTATCTCCTCCCACTCTGGGGGTAGAAAGGTGGGGTATCTTCTGCAATGTTTTTTTCTTGGGTTTCTGTAATCTCAGAGGGAATTTCCATTTTTTTTACCTCATAGGATCCACCTGGTCCAACTGAGGACCTGGACAGGTATACCAAAGAGTACTACGTGCTCAAGAAAGGAGACTTGGGAAAACCCCTTTCTGAGATACGTTAACCTTAAGTTTCTGGACCTTTTAAACTACAGTTAGTATCTTCATCTTGGTGTTTGATAGTTCTTGCAGAACTTATTTAATGAATTTGTCTAATCACAATTTGTCTAATGATTAGATTGTTATACTTCGCCCTTCCACGATGACTGGCAAGAAGATCCCACAGTTTAATTGTACTTTGTGTGACAGATACATCTTTCTTTGTTCTATACCTGCTGCTTTTTTTTTTGTTTTATATCCTTCATTCGTGTATCATGAGACATGAAAAAGGGATATAAAGTGATTAATGCAGGTTCATTCATCGTTTTATAAGGTACTAGCACATTTGTCTCTTCCCCAAGGTAAAGATTTAGTTATGTAATCTTTCCTCATACTGAAGTTACTGAAAAAAATCTCCAGTTATCCTTGCTGTTGCTATCAATAGCTAGGGGATTGAATGATGAACTTCACTGGCAAACATTAACTTCTTATTTCTTTCACTTGTAGGAGGGAGAAAAGTAGTTTTAAACTCCAGTTAGACACAAGTCACCATTCTCAACCAGAAAGCTAACTCAAATTAGCCAACGTGAGTTAACAGCACATTGTTTTGCAGTACAGACGCGTTCCAGAAAATAAATTCTTCTGTTGTTCTGAAAACTCTTTTAAGAGCATTCCATTTTAAAGGATCACAGTAGCTATAATTAATTTTTTAAAACAGAGATTATAGTATTAATGTGTTGCCAAAACCATATTTTTTTAAACAATGTCACTGAGTAAACCCACTTTAATTCTACAAGTTATAATGATCATGGTTTATACTTAAACAGTACAATTTCAAACAATTTGCAGTTTACCATATAGATTAGGTAACGTCCAGATGGAAACTCCTGTTAGTAGCAAGATTTATGAGCAGACCGATGAAAGATGAACTGAGCTGACCTATACTACAACAAACCTCAGCTGAGCTGAAACCAGCAGTCAGCGCTCATATTTCCCACCATTTCCTTAATTTCAAGTCAATTAAAGAGGTTAACATTTGCTTTTGGTTGGGTTGTGTTTTTTTCCCTTCTGTGTATGTGACCAGAATCTTATTTTTCTTATAAAACCTCACTGATTTGTCTGGGAAATAATGTGTATCATTTTGTAATGTTTGCATTTTATGTATAAACCAGTGAACTGAATTCAATTTAATGATCTAAAACAGTATCAGACCATAATGCACTTCTAACCATCAGAAAACTATTTTGCTTTACTTAATGTTGAATTTTTTTTTTTAATAGAATAACCAACTCTGCATTTCCAAAAGCCTGTTACTCTATTCCATTTAAAGTGCAAGACTAAGTCACAGGGGGGTGTGCCTTCATGCCCTATGAGTACAGAAACCCAAGAAACATTTACTTCAGAAGACAAACTGAGAGGGAAAAGAGAAGAGTGTCGAATTTGCAGAACTCTGAATGAGGCAGCCAGATAGGGGAGCTAAAAAAAAGAACAGACCTAAGAGCTTCCAGCACTTGCTGAAGGTGTCCAAGAACGATGCCTTCAGATCACCCACAACCTCAAGAGTTGAACACAGCTACCTCTTTCCTATCTCCTTCCATGTTATGAAGCTGCTTCACTTTTTTAAAATCACTAGATAATTCTGAAAAAAAAGAGAGATAAATAAGTCTGCATAAGGAGAGTAAAGTCTAATCCCCACCCCGCGAAACAAATCCACCATATCACAGCACTAATCAAACAGAGAAACTAAATGGATGAGATCAGCAGAACCTTCCCTTCCCTTAAGCTTGGAATAGGAGTTTGGTAGAGAAGAGGGGAATACTTGTAATTAACATGACACAGTGTCATGTGTTAACCCCAGCCAACAACAAGAACCCCGTAGCCACTCACTCACCCCTCCACACACCTTTCCCCCTGCCCAGAAGGGTAGGAGGAAGATGAAAAAAAAAAAAGAAAAGGAAAGGGAGAAGAAAAACACTTGTGGGCTGAGATAGAGACAGTTTAATAGAAACAATAACAGAAAAGGAATGAGAATAATAATAATGACCCAGCTTATTCTCATTGCTCAGTTAATTGGCACTGTCTGAAGCAGTGGTCACAGATTCCCACCTCCCTCCAGCTAACTCCCATTTATATGCTGAAAATGATGTCTATGGTATGGAATATTTAATTGGCGATTCTATTGTTCTGTCTATGAAAAAAGCTGAAAAAAGTCCTTAAATAGTGTAAACATCACTTAGCAACAGCTACAACCACTAGGTTAGTGACATTCCTTTCACAACAACCACTAGAAAAAAGTTAACTCTTTGCTAGCTGAAGCTGGGATACAGCTATTGCTAGATTGAGCCTGAAGGTTTCTACAAGGTTTTCAACTTCACCCAAACTGTTGACTGGAAAGACAACTGCTTTCTTACATCTCTCCTTCCCCTAGCTTCCTCTGATCCAAAGTGTGGTAAAAAAGCACGTTAAAAAATGTCAATGTTGCTTTGTCACTTTTGATACATTTTACACCCTCTTCAAAATTGTTCATATTCATGGTGAGAGAAAAGAAGCTTTATAAATTTTCTTTGTTTGATACAGTGCTTATTACTTCATATATGCAATCAGTTAAAGCCCATATTGAATGGAAGGAAGATTCAAGTGTTTTTAATAGGGCTGCAGAACACGTAGAAAGCACGTCTGCAGTACTCCCTGGAGTGGAATACAGAATATTGAATGCAGTCATTCAGCAGCAACTGTAATGAAAGGCCTATAGCTGAAGCGGCATCGTATTCTGATTATGCAGCATCACACAGTACAACAACAGTAGTTAAGGGTGCAGCTGATATAACTACGTGCTGGGACACTGAAAATGTATAAGCATCAGCAGGATCTTCTCTCTCTTATTTTGGAAGTGTTAGAATTCTATCACAGCATGCTGTGCATCAACACCATCCCAAGGAATTTGATTACAGGGGAAATATAGAAAAAAATAGTTGTGTGTGTCCCTTGCATTTCTCTGGAGTATATTCAATAGGAAAGATTAAGTCATTTGAAAAATCTTAAGAAGCACAGGTATAACACCACATACTACCTTCTCAGGCTGTGGTGTTATAGAAAGCTTGATGCAGACAAAAAAAAAAAACATTAAACAACTGAATTGTCTAGAAATACAAGTCAAACACTGTGTATTTTAGCTCAGGCAAGCCTGTGAAAAACTCGATATAGTCTAAACCTAGTTTCCTTTAATGTTAAAGTACAGCAGCTTAATGTTAGAGCATGTCTTGGAATTGCACTAGAAGGTGCTCAGGAGAACCTTTTAATGGCTCTCTTTCTGGAAAAGCCAGGTCTTGAACATAAAAGTCAGTTAGCAGGAAATGCCACAAAGCTTATGGATAATGACAACAGATAGATGTTGTCCCAAGTGTAAGTTAGTCAGCTAGATGGTCAGATTAATTAACACTTAATGACTCACACATGTCTCCACTTCCCTCTTCATTCACAAAATACTTGAGAGTGTGACTTGGTACCTACTTAAACTTACATTTATAGGTTCCACAACACACAAGAAAACCCTGTACTTGTCCTCTGGTTTGGGTTTGTTGTTTTGTTTTTTTTTTTTACGTACAAACAGGGTGCGTGTTTGTTAGAAGATGATATCTTAGGATATCTAATGAAATTAGATATCTTATCTGTCCTAATTACTCCTTTATGGTTATTCTTTTACAGGTATGTCTCAGCATGGATGGAATATAGCAAAGACTGAACAAAGCACCTCCTTTTCTGTTTATGGGCAATTCTAAAGCTTGGGTCCTATCACATACTAATTTATCTGTCTGTATCAAAGCCCAGCTGACTGTATAATTGGATCAGACACTCCAAAGAAACATAAATTAAGTAAAAACCACTAAATCCTGGCAGAAGAGCTAAAAGAATTTATTGGGCACAAGCAAAAAAATATAATCTTGTACTGCTACTTGTCCATAATTACCCAGAAAAGATGTTGCTTCTGAAAAACAAAGAAAGAAAAAGAAGAAAGGGTCAGAAGAGGGAGAAAAAGCCCACAACTATCAGAAGAAACACAATCATATTTGACAATAACTACCTTGAAAATTGTTTGGAAACAAAACCAGTCATTTTAGATCCTGTCTAGTAAAATGTTCCCCCTCCCGCAAGATGTTTGTGTACTTGCAACTAAGTTTCCCTTCCTCACTTTCCAAAGACCCGAAAGGGAGCAATGATGATGATAATTACCATCTGACTGCCTAAAAATATTTATACAGCTTTAGGGTCTCAGACACTTCATATATGGTCACTTAATTTTGATTTTAGAAAGTACTTATAATAGGATACATCTTCTAGATTTTGTTTATCCTACAAGTGCTTATCTACAGCTCAAGTCTTCAGCTGGGAAAAAAAAAATCCAGTTAAGTCAAAGACTCTTTCATGTAAGCAGAGCTTAATACACTGCAGGACTAAACTGTCATTAATTAATTAACCACACTTGTAAGAGGGCCTCTTCTCTTCCAGTAGCATTCCAGCTTGAGATAGTTTGGGTTTATGACCAGCAACAAAAACTGGACCGTGTTTTGTTCATAACTGTGTAACATGAAACAGGATTAACAATAAAAATAATAATTAGTTCACAGGAGCTGTACATGATACCATCACAAAGCAAAATAATTTTATTTCTTTAATTACCCTCCAAGATTAAGAAGTTTTGACTTAAAAATAGTAGTCTTTTGACCCGAGATGAAATTATGACAGTATCACAAGGAACGGCACATGGATGAGAAACACTAACACTGGCACATCTTGGAGGTTAAGTTGGATATACATTTATGAATTCAGCAATACACAAACTTGAAAGAGCAATAAAAAGTGAGAACAGAGTAACTTGGCTACATTTTTGTTCACAAATTGAAATTAAATGCAAAACCTGAGAATATAGCATATGGATACTATAGTTTGGATTATTTTTTTTAACATTAAATGAAAAATAAGTCAAAATATTGCTGGTTTTGATATAGTCTTGCAGACACCGGAAGCACACCAGAAGAAACAAATGTGAAATGACTTAAAAGAATCCCTAGTGTATTTCTCACTCAGAATGCCAAAGTTTTAGAACAACAGTTTTTCCTCTGTGAACCACCTTTTCAGAATTGAACGGTGAACCCTAAAACCATACGTACAACAGAAGCCTGAGTTTTCAGAAAGGACTAACACTTTTTCCAGAATATCAACTAGGATGACATGGAAATGTTTCCCAGAATTAAGCCAAAAAAACCCAAGAAAGCAAGTGAGTATTTCATTTGTGCAAGAACCATTAAGGATACAGGGAGTCACAAAGATAGAGGCTTGATTCTTAAAGTACCATCCTATTAATGGTATCAAACTACTAACATTAGACAGATTTTTTTTTTTTTTAACAAAAGCTTTAGTAATCAAGGTACTCTAGGTATATGTTTACTTTTGAAATAAACAGGATTTAATCACACACTTAAGTATTTGGTTGAATTATCAACCCTTCATAACAAGAATTCTATACAGGCTCCTTAGAAACAGAAGTCAGAGACTTTGCATTAGATCCCAGGGGTTTTCTCAGTATTTTGTTAAAAGAAAAGGCTGTATTTTGTTGTTGTGTTGTGTGGTTTTTTAAAGTGTTTTCCAAAACAAGTATCAAACAACTACTTATTCACTTAACAATAGGGCCACACCTATAACTTCTTCATTTTTATACCAATAAGAATAAAATAAAAGCAGATAAAAGAACCTGCTGCTGGTAGAAAAACATCTCAATACAATTAATGCCCTAAACACAAGTATCAGCCATCTCACAGGAACTAAACACAGGGTTTTTTGAAACCTCTTTGCTCATAGCCTTCACCTAGAAACTTAAAGAAACAAATTCTCACAGAAATCTTTCTTAAGCTCTCCTGCCAAACAAAAACAACTACATTCAAGCATTTGTGCAATAACATTCTGGCTGC
This sequence comes from Rhinoptilus africanus, assembly GCA_013400135.1. NCBI lineage: Eukaryota > Metazoa > Chordata > Aves > Charadriiformes > Glareolidae > Rhinoptilus > Rhinoptilus africanus. The sequence continues at coordinate 102,879 of VXBO01012530.1, forward strand.
TCTGACGTACTTCACCATCGCACCAAAACCTCTGACACACAGAAACCAAGTAACCCCAACTTCTAGCAGCCCAACCGCTCCCACTGCGCAAGACAAACAAAGGACTTCAGAAACAATTACACAGAGCTCACCAACTCACCACAGAAGTACTCAGCAGGGTACAGAAAAATCCCACAAGAAGCCACAAAGTGCCTCCACCAACTCCAAACCTCCCCTAAACCACCTGCCTACCACTTCCTCACATAGTGTTACCTCTTGTATTGCTCCCAGCTGTTTCCCGCTCTGCAGGTTAAAAGAACAGACAAGAAGTAATTGCTTTTCTCTGATCTAGCACATCAGGTGTCCTGCTTTAATTCATTAGTCTCCATAGTGAAAGCTTTCTGCTATGCTTATTTCACCTGATTTTCAGTGAAATGAAGGTATCCAAGAAGGAGTAGAAGGCATTACACTTTAAATTGTGCCTGGGAGTACGACTGTTTGCCCTTGTTCTCTGTGATGTTAACTGTTTATAAAAATTTTAGTTAAGATGAAAAAACAGTGAATTAATATTTGGAAAGTTAAAGTAAGCTTTTTTTTCCCTTTTTTTTTTTTGTGGGGAGGGAGGGTGAAGAGACATGAGGAACAAAAGTTTGGTCAAAGGGAAAAATTAATTGCCCTCATTAGATTAGAGACTATACTAAGGAAAATTTATGCTGGATGAAGTCCAAATCAGAATTTCTTTTGGCTAAAGAAAGAAAAGCAGTATTTGTAGTAAGATACAAGACAAATATGTAGTTTAAATAAGATGGTGTGGAAATATAATTTAGATAGGTCAACATCTGTTAGAAATAGTTCCTTTCAATCCCCTCCCCCTGCAAAAAAAAAAAAAAAAATTAGAGAAGGCTTAAATAAACAATACCTAATGTCACTCAGATATGTGTATGAATGAAGTTATAATACCTAATAAAATACAATAGTCATGCTTTCTATGGGCTATAGCTACACCATATGAATACATAGAGTAAAATGGGATAATGGGTATGAAAGAAAGGCTGTCAATCAGCATCACTTTCCATCCTGTTTATTGTTCACCAGACACCTGCTGTGCTTGAGTTGTGGATATAATACATACCACTGTTAAAATGGACTTAAATTCTTCTAATAAAAATTGTAATTTTATAATAAACTTAGTATACATATATATGTCTAGAAAGAGAGTATTATATTTTAAATAGTCATATATTATAGTGAAGACCTATCAAGTCTGTTTTCCTTGGGTCAGGATCAAAGGGATGGCAGGGACAGGTGATGTTACAGTGAGGGTCTGCTACAGGCCACCTGGCCAGGAAGACGGATCTGATGAGGCCCTCTGTAGACAGATAGGAACAGGCTCACATTCACAAGCCCTGGTCTTCATGGGGGACTTCAACCACCCTGATATCTGTTGGAGGCACAACACAGCAGGGCATAAGCAATCCA
>VXBO01012533.1:0-36345 GCA_013400135.1 Rhinoptilus africanus
TCTCAGAATTACTGGCAGACTTTAGTGACATTTTAGCTGATGTTTCTTGTTTCAAACATTTTAACTTTTTATTTCTTCTCGATTTGGTGGACCTGTCCTGCCTTTTTTTTTTTTGTTGTTCTATCTCCAATAGATTCTGAGAAGCAGATTCCAGTGGAGCTATGCTCTGCCATCTCTGCTGCACAAGCCAATTCAGCACGTCCACTACTGAGACCGGCCCAGGATGTGTCTGTGCCAGGGGGAAGGTGGATAGGTATGAGGCCCTGGGTATGGTAGACAAAGCACGTGATGAGATAGAAGAGGAGGAACCAATGCAACCGCTCTCACCAAGGTCACATCAACTGACTTCTTGCAACAAGAGACGTATTAAGACCAGTACTGAGAAGAAACAACAGTGAGTTATGGTGATGGTCGTGCCCTCCTGAGCAGAGCAGAAGCACTCATTGGCAGACCAGACCCTCTTTGCAAGGAAGTTTGCTGCTCCCTCTGGCCTGAATCAGGGCTATCACCCGATGACTGATGAGATTAGTAAAGCCTCTGGACTATAACCCACTGCGCCTCTTTCCTGTGGGTCCTGATGATGTTGCAACAAGAAGTCCCACGTTGATCAAAAGAGACTTCAGGGCTCTAGGAAGAAAGCTAAAAGATTCAGGAACACAGGTAGTGTTTTCTGCAATTCTTCCAGCAATGGGAATAGACACTGGAAGAAACAGGTGTGCTCAAGACATTGATACCTGCCTCCAGAACTGGCGCCTCCACCAGAGCTTTGGTTTTTATAACCATGGGAGAATCTTTAAAAACACAGGGTTTGCTGGGGCCTGACGGGATCCACCTGTCCCGATGGGGGAAACGCATCTTTTCTTCTAAACTGCGGAACCCATTGACAGGGATTTAAACTAGAATCAATGGGGGAAGGAGAGCTGAAGGTTAGCCAAGGGTTGGCATGGCATCGCCTAAGGGTGGCAATGCTAATGGGAGCATTTACACCGCTCCAGGGAGCACTGAGGGCTGAGGAGTACGTCTGAAATGCTTGCACACCAAGGCACGTGGTATGAGAAAAAAACGGGATGAACTGGAAGCGTTGGTCAGTTCCCGGGAGCTCCGATATCATTGGTATTAGTGAGACTTGGTGGAATGTGTCTTGCAACTAGAGTGCGGGGATGGAGGGCTATGGGAGGAGCAGGCGAAGGGGAGGAGCTGTGCTAGACATAAGGGAGAGATTTGACTGTACAGGCCTTACAGTTATGGATGACGTGGTTGAAAGCCTATGGGTGAGGATGAGGGTGATGGAAAACAAAGCAGATGTCGGGTAGTAGACAGTGAATGTCTACTATCGATTGCCCAGACAGGATGATAGCACTGATGAGTTATTTTGTAGGCAATTAGGAGAAATCTCTGCATCAGCAACCCTTGTCCTTATGGGAGATTTCAACTTCCTAGACATCAGCTGGGAATTCCATACTGCTGTGACAAGCAAGTCTGGGGAATTCCTGAAGTTTGTCACAAGTACTTAATGAGCCAACTAGGAAAGATGGGCTCCTAGACTTGCTGTTTGTGAATAGAGAAGGGCTCATGGGAGGTATGATGTCAGATGGCTGTCTTGTCCACTGATCGTGAAATAGTTGAGGTTAAAATGTTCCGTGTAATGAGAAAAAAAGGTCAGCAGATCTGCCATCCCGGATTTCAAGAGAGCAAACTTTAAGCTACTCAAGGGGCTACTTAGTAGTGTCCCCTGGGAATCTGCTTTGGAGGGCTTAGGAGTCAGCGAGTGCTGGTTAATCTTTAAGAAGCACCTTTTAGAAGCACAGGAACAGGCAATTCTGCTGTGTTGAAATTCAAGCAAGTGGGGCAGAAAGCCAGTTTGGCTGAACAGGGAGCTTCTTGTGGAGTGTGAGAGGAAACCACAATTGTGCAATCTCTGAAAGCCAGGTCAGGCTTCACAGGGAGGTTGCAGAGCCATGGTTCGCATGTGCAGGCAGAAGACGTGAAAGGCCAAATCTCCCCTGGTGATCACTGTAGGTCCCTTCCAACTGAACTCTTTACCCTATTCTATTCTAAGCCCTGTAAATCTTGCCATTGTGTCAAATAGACATGACTACTCTAGGAGCTTTTCTTGCTTCATGTGACTTATTCAGAAAGGAAGTTATTTTGGTTTGAGATGTTTATCTAGTGTCAAACTAGTGTGATTCATGCTACTCATTCCAAAATTGTGCATTTCCCACCAGTAAGCAATGTACCAAGGAGATTGATTTGTAAGTGCTTAGGATTCTTTAACTACATGCTTTCCATCTTCCCAGTTCAAGCTATTTACTTTTTTCTTTTTTTGGTTTTTTTTGGGGGTCCTGGAAGAGCTTTTATGTATGTATGTGTATCTATGCGTGTATACATCTGTGTGTATACATATTTTTAATTGTGCTGTAAAGAACTGAGGCAAATTTCGTAACAAGTTCTGTAAGCAGTAGCTTGCTTTCTTTGGATCTCATTCCAATTGTCAAGCCCAGGGGCTCTGGCCTTTTAATTTTTTTTGTGCTTTTACAGCAGAATGATTTTTTGGAAGAAGTGAAAATGGAGATCACACTCTGCTTTGCACGCTAAGAGAAATGTAATGGTGTTCCATCAAGCGCTACTTACGGAGTCAGCAATTTCTACCCTGGGTATATGCCTTGTCGTCAGCCTGCGAGGGCAGGTTTTGGTACTCCTGAGTTGAGTAGCTGGGGGCTGGGACGCAGGAAGTGAAGATAGCTGAAGTTAAAACAGGAACTCGGGGCACACAGCAGTCCAAGAGCTGTCGCTGTCATCAGGTGCCTGAGCAAAAAGCAGCAAGTTTGCCTAGCAGGAGCTGGTGAGGCTTTTAAGGTAAGAAAGCTGAGTGGGTTTTGAGAGTGGAAAGTGAAAAGCAACAAAATGTAGGGGTTTGGTGAGCAAAGAGAACTCCTTCCCGACCCAGCACGTGTGAGTTGATAGCCCTCCGCATTTGCTCCTCTGTCTGTTCGTTTGGTCATGGTTGTTGCTCTTGTGTTTGAGACTGTAAAGAACCACATTTCCAAATCAACCAGCACAACTGTGCTACGTGTAGTAGCCCTGTATTTGTGGTGTAGTGGATGCTTTCAAGGGGGGAAATGGGACAATCTAAAGGGTTGAGCTACTACTCTGGCTGATATTCCTCATTATAAAGGGTGTCTGGAGCCTTGTGGTGTGATTGCAGTCTGTGGTTTGTCATGGTTCCTAAGATCCACAGTGAGTGGCTTTGGTGGTCATGAACCATTTACAGCAGTATTTAAAGCCCTGAACCACCTTAATTTGAGCTATCTGCTCAAATCAGCTGCCTTGTTGAACAGCCCTGTGCTAGCTGGTTTTGCTGCTGTTTTATTGTTAACAAAAATGAGCCACAAACTTTAAAAATCTTTGGATGCTAATAAATGAGGGAGAGGAAATGGAGATGGAAGGTATTGTTAGATTGTGTTATACTGCCCACATGAGCCTTCCTACTTCCCCTGCTTCTATTTGCAATTACCCATATTCGGGTTTTCATAAGATTACTGTCAGTGCACGCAAGCACAGCTGAGTATGTCAAAGACCTGCTGTGTGCTGTGTTCTGGAGTATGAAAACTTTTTTAAAAAATTTTTTTCTTTCTTTTTCTTCCCTGAGGCAACGAGGGGAAGGCCTAAAGCCACATCTTCACAGTAAATCTGCCTTGGGCCTACATCCTCTTCTTAGCTAACTATCTGACTTTTGTTTAACAAAAGAAAGTCTCTTCCCTTCTGTGCTCTTTCAGTTCCTGTTGTCTTTGCTCCCTGGTCTTACAGTGATGTTTCTCTAGATGATTGGTAAACACAGCTTGAAACTGAATGAAGAGTGCACTGTACGGAACTGGAAGGTTATTCACTTAACAGCTTTTTGTGTTGTACAATTAATTACTTTTCAGCATAAACATTTTGCTTGCACAGAAAGCAGCTGCCCTGGACACTGGGGACCAGTTTGTAGGAGACTGCGTGGTTGTGGGATTAAGGGGTTAGTGCTGTTGAGAAGCACACGATGGAAGTGTATTAAATGAGGATCCATCACAAAGCCGTTCCCTTCCCTCCTCTTGGTTTGTTTGCAGGTTTAAGTGATGTGAAACAGGGCTCAGTGGTCCGGTCCTTGCAGCACATTCAGCCCCTACGTGTGTAGGGGCAGGCGAGCTCCCTAATCTTTCTTCTGTCTCTCATTTTATGGAAACTGTGTCGGGAGGGGCTTTTTCATCAGCTTTTTTCACGGTCACCTTGAAAATGAAATGCGTGAGTTTTAGATTTCACATTACTTTTACTTAACTTCCTCTTCCTGAGCCTGTCACTTCGTCCAGGCCTCTCGGGGAGCCTGTACAAGCCGTACCACTGCAGCTTCAGCCTTTTGAGCCCTGCACACTTTATGGTTTTTAGCCCCATTTCCTTTTTTTACCGTATGACAGAGATAAACACCACACAGCTTCTGTACCAGCCCGATCATAGCAGCATACGGCTTTCCCTTGAACCTTCTCTAGCACACTAGGCTGTGACTAAAAGGTTAGAAAACAGACAAGAGACTTGAGGGGTCCAGCCTCGGGTACCAGAGCATTGTGTGATGGTGGCAGAGCGAGCCACAGCCCCTGGTGCTGTGCCGTGGCCATGCTTAGCAGGAGGGAGGTTAAAGCAGCGCACGGTCTCCCAAAACGCAGAGCATTAATGTACGTTGGAAAAGCAGAATCTGGTAGTTGGATGCTAGCACTAACTTACATGAAAATAAGGTGTGCATTTTAACTGTGGAGCCAGTGTGCATGAAGACTGTGGTTTACACTTAGAACCCCTGTGTGTTTTGCTAAAAGAGGTGCTGGGGCTCAAGAGCAGCTATTTTGGGGTGCCCTGTTGTGGTTTTGGCCAGATCGGCCACTGACGGTGACAGATGCTCTCCCCAACCTCTTGCTGCAAGGGGAGGAGGAGAAGGGGTAAAGAAATTTATGAGTTTAGAAGAAACTAGACNTGGTTTTTGGCATAATATGCTGTTAATTCAGAGTTAGAAGAGGCCTAGTTGAGAAATAAAGTTACTGAACAGAAAGCTGGTTCTGTTTTACCTCAAACCAGGACGCTCGTGCTGTACAAGGGACAGAGAAGTCAGCAGGGCAGGTGGCCTGCAGGGTCCCCCCCAGCCCAAGTTAGGCCCCCTCTGCTGTGGTCTGACACGCCATGGCGTGGGCCAGCAGTGGCCATGTGCTGGGCTCTGGGTAATGCTGTGTCCTCCCTGTGCAGATGTGGAAAGCAGTTGTGGGACATGATGTGTCAGTGAAGGTTGAGGCCCAGGGAGACGACTGGGACACTGATCCTGATTTTGTGGTGAGTGTCTGTGGTAATTCATAATGGTGGTGGTGGTGTGGAGGGTTCACTGGCCCTAGGCGTACGCTGGTCAGCTGGGCTGGGGCTGGCATGGCATGACACGGTGGGCACGGCACGTGGCACTGCTGGCTGTGCGGGATCAGCCACGTCCATGTCCCTCTGGCTGTCCATCTCTCTAAGCCATTTCTGACCCATATCTGTGTTTAGTCTCCAGAACTGCCTGTATCAGTGTACCCCACATCTAACTACAAGTCATATCACTTAGTACAGAATATTTTGTTTCTTTTAAACCTGTTCCCTGGTAACTTCACTGAGACATCCCCACAACTTCCGTTACAAGAAATATCAAAGATTTACAATTTTTCTTTCCCATACTGTAATTGTGCAGGATTCCAGCATTGCACTCATTTGTCTTTTTTTCCAGATGGAAGAGTCCTACTCTATTTATGGTCACCTTGTGTGGAGGCAGCTCCATGCCTCTAAATAGCCTTGTTTTCTATCTAGTCCAGTTCTCTAGGTGAGATGATGAGAGAATGGAAGGGCTTAGCCTGCATTCACGCAGTATCATGATATTCATTTTCTGTTTGATTCTTTATTCCTTTGCTAATATGTCACTTGCACTTTGGAATTTTGGCCAACTCTGTATTTGCTACTCTTCTATGTAATTGCACATAATTCCATATTTCATATTCCTTCTGGACTGGTAAATATTTTTGAACCACCACTGTGCAGATATAACTAGAATCTTTTTTTCAATATGCTTTACTTTTATACTTAGCACTAATCTTTACAATTTTATCACCCACTGATTTGGCATCACATGATTTTTCTGCGCTGCTCTGTCTCCTGTATTTGGTTAACCTAAACAGTCCTTTACTATGTCAAAACATTGACATCTCATTCTTTATACTCTTTTTCTAAACCTCTTTGGAGCGCGCAGCACAGAAGCAGCCCTGCTCCTCCTGCTGCTGAGGAGCGCCAGCCAGGACTTACAGCCTTGTGCTGTAGGGCTCTCTGAGGCCTGTTGAGATTTTGGTTTCCTTTCCAAGAGTTTCTTGATGCATAGTCTCTTCTGTTACACAAGACTCCTATGTTTTCGAGGTTCAGTCTTCTGTAGTTATTTCTGGTAAGAAATTCTACTTTGGGACAGAAAAGCAAGTCCCCTCCTCAAAGTTTCAAATTATTAATGTAAAAAAAGAAGTATCTACGCTGTCAAAATTATTTGGTTTTACTTAATTTCTTCTATTTGTGGAAGCATTTAAATTAAGTCTGAACAGAATAAGACTTTGTATTATTTTTTAATTGTGTTTTGTATATACGTATTTTTAGCTTTACCTTTTATCAGGAGAGACTTTATTGATGCTTCCATTTATCAAATACACGTTCAAGCCTTCCAGAAAGACAACAGGTGCTGTCATGGCAAAGCTGACTTCACCTCGCTCTTCTTCCAATATTTTCCTCAACGATGTTCCCAGCATTTGGGTGTGCTGGCTCCTCCACGAGGCAGGGAGAGGGCTGAGGCTCCCGCAGCCCCGCCGTCCCCGGGATCCCGGCGCTGCAGGAGGCCGGGGGCTGCCAGCGATGGGCACCGGGAGCTCCGGCCGCCCCCGCCGCCCCCATCCCTTCCGTGCCGGCGGCAGCCGCGCCCGGCGGAGCCTCTGGGGGGCGGGGGTCCAGGGGTGCGAGCCCCGTCCCTGCGGGGCGGGCGGGCCCCGCGGCCGCTGACGGTTGCGGTTCGCTCCGCAGAACGACATCTCCGAGAAGGAGCAGCGCTGGGGGGCCAAAAGCATCGCGGGCTCCGGACGTGCCGAGCACATCGAGTGAGTGGGGCCGGCGGGGTGCGGGGCCCGGCGGGGTGCGGGGCCCGGCGGGGTGCGGNGGGCCGCGGCTGCCTGGGGGCCGCTCCCCGGGCTCTGCCTGCTGCGCCCGGGCCCCCCGCCCGAGGTGCCGGTTTGCGCCAGGGGCAAAATTCCCTGTGGCGCTGCGAGGGGTTGAGTCTCCAGTGCCGCCAGCCAGCGGCTCTCCCCGTGGAAGGACCCCCTGCTCCGGCCCTGCCCAGAGCTGACCCTCTCCAGCGGCTCCCGGCAAACGTCCCAGTGCTGCCGGCACTGCTGGGGCAGTGCGTGGAAAAAGGGAAGCGTGGGCTCCTCTCGAAGAGAGGGTGCAACCCTGAATGGGGGCTGCAGGCTGAGCCTACAGCTCTGGGTCCTTCGCCAGCCCCCGGGGTGGCATCGTCCCCTTGTCGCAGCGCGGTGGCTGCGCCTGTGTGGCCCCCACGCCGAGGGGCCCAGTGTGGGTGCAGCTGGCAACGGGTTTATGGTCTGCCCTGTGCCGGGCCCTGGCTGATACCGTGGCTCAGGGATACCCCAGCTGTCTGCGTGTGTCCACACCACCACACAGTGACTTGCCCTGACTCTCTGTGTCACCAGCATCCATCAGCTGAGGAACAAGGTGTCAGAGGAACATGAGGTCATCAAGAAGAAGGAGCTGGAGGCTGGTCCCAAAGCCTCCTATGGCTACGGGGGAAAATTTGGAACAGAGCGGGACCGAATGGATAAGGTAACAGTTGTAGAGGGCTTCCTTGGGCCCCAGTGTAAAAGTGTTTTTCTCGTAAAGAGAGGAGCATACCTGTTTCCTGGCCCGACCCTGAAGGGAGAGAAGAGAGAGCTGGCGTGGCTGCGCAGATTCACACGTGTCTAGCTAGCCCGTGATCTGTCTCCAGGATCTCTTTGAACCCATTTGTATAACTTGTCTCTACAACCTCCTTGCAACACTCCCCTTAGCTGTGAAGAAGGACTTTGTGGCTTGTTTCAAGCCTCCTGCATAACAATTAAATGAGGTGCCTCCCTACTTGTCCTTGGAGAACTAAAATTCCCTCCTCGCATTCTGCATTCCAGATCTCTGTCATGTCTCCCCAGAATGAAGCCCTAGTGCATATTCTGTGTTCTCACACCAAATCTGTTTTATGTTATGATAATCATCATTGAGCTTCTTCCTGCAACTTTCAGCATTGAATTATTTTTTTTTTTCAGAAGTGAGATGATGAGGTTGCAGTAGTATTCAATATATGGGGTCAGTGATGGTGTGCATGTTACCAGGATGGCAGCCTGAGAAATAGACATTTCCAGGAGGCCAAAATGGAGAAGCCATGGAGACCCTTCTACCAGAGCAGACTGAGGATGGTATTGTCCAGCAGCTCCTTGGCCTTCATGCAGCCTTACCAGGATGTTGCAAGCATTCAGCCGGTTGCCCTTCTCCTGAGAAGCATGAGCAGCTCCTGGCCATCCACCTCCTGCAGGGAGCAGCAGGACCCGGGCCTGGCCCATGGTGGGCATAAAGGGTGGCATCAGCCATTATCTGCTGACCCTCACTCTCAGACGCAGGCAACAGGGAGCAGATGCCAGACCTGCTACCTTTGGGGTTTCGGTTGTGCTTGCCTAACTACACTTTTCTCCTCAGTTTCCCCATGTGATTATCCACCACTTTGCTTCACTGGCATTTGGGAGCAGCAGGTATTAAGCATCCCACAGGTTGTGTGACGAGCTGGCAGTGGGGCTGGTTTTGTGGGGTGGCTGCCCTTGAAGCTGCATCACAGGTCTCGGAGAAGGGCTGGTACTGGCAAAGGCCCTGCAGAAGGCATTGCCACCACCAACATGGGCAGCGTGGACTTGTCACCTCGTGGCCACAGGCCTCTCAGTGGTGGGGCAGAGCAGCAGTGTGGTGCCTGTGTCTGTCCACTCCACCAGTCTGACCACGGATGCTCATGTCATGCTGTCTCTCTCCCCAGTGCGCAGTGGGCCACGAGTACATTGCTGATGTTGGGAAGCACTCCTCGCAGACGGATGCAGCCCAGGGCTTTGGGGGGAAGTATGGAGTCCAGCGGGACCGCGCTGACAAGGTGTGTTGGACAGGGCAACTGAAATGTGTACTCGGTGCTGCCCCTAAAACACTGAGCTACATTGACATTGACAACTGTGGCTGCTGTTTTCCAAGTGCTGGTGGGTGCAGGGCTCAGCACGCCATGAACCAAGTCCGCACTGGAGGAGGCAGCTCACCTCCTATATGCAGGACAATGACTGATGACAAGTTGCAGGGCATTTGTGAATATTAACTCTCTGGTGTCCATTAATGTGCTTGCACTGTCCTATCTAGGCAGCACTTTGTTTGTCTTGAGGGGCTGTGATGTTTTGCATCCCCAAACCCCCAAGCTGTGCTGCACACAGTGACTGGCCATGGTGGGAGTGGATGGGAGTGGATGGGGACAGCAGGATGGTGTCCCTCCTGTGCACATCCTAATGTCAGATGCTGCCCAGCCGCCTCACCTGCGGAGAGGGTGTGGGGTCAGGATGGTGGCCCTCTTGCTTGGAGTGCAGGGGCTCTTGCAGGAGCCCATTCTGAGCAGGCTGCTGAGCACATGGAGCGCAGAGTGGTGTGAGAGGCTGAGGCAGCCCGTGCCAGCTGAGGGGTGGCCACGTGCCTGTGTGTTGCAGCACAAGAGAGGGAGCATGAAACTCGGCTTGGCCCTCAGGACAGCTTGACATTCTTCCCCTTCTTGTTCCAGTCAGCACTGGGCTTTGAATACAAGGGTGAGGTGGAGAAACACTCGTCCCAGAAAGGCAAGTCCATGGGCACCTGTGACACTTTGCCCAACTTCTCTTCTGCTCCCAGTATCCTATGCTGGCAGCCCCATTCCCTGCTGTCCTGTCACTGCCCTTCTGTTGTACATTCCGCTTGTCTCTGCATTTTGCCACGTCATGACTGAGCAGAGAAGTTACCCCCACATGCACCCCCGATGGATGGCTGATGCCTTTCTCCTGAAACTCCTAGGCAACTGTTCCAGAGGGAGCCCAGGCACTGTGGGACGTGAGAAGTGATTGATGAAAAAGAGGCATGTAAGAAAAGGCCCAAAAATGGATATGGAAACAAAAGCCTGTACAGCACATAGACTTTTGCAGAATTCTGGAGATGGTTCAACCAAACCTTCACATGTACATACAAACAGCTATATTAATTAAAACATGCAAGAACTGAAACTAATGATATTTTAATGCTCTGCAACCAAGAGGAGATGAGGGGGCAAGGTCTGTTACTATTTCAGATAAGTGTGAGGAACCCTTTAGTAAGAAAAGAAGATCTGAATCATGTTCATTTCAGAGGAGACTGTAAAAGGAGGAAGATATTTTTGAGGCGTTCTTGGTTGATCTTAAATTCACATGCACTTGTGCAGTTAAAATCACATGCAGTTGTGCAACATCAGCATATTGCTGTAGAAGAGATCATATACTAAACTGTAGACACAGATATCCATCAGGCTGTGAAAAACCATTAAATCACTCAGAAAAAATGGAAATGTTAGAAATAGGGTAAGGTGTTTGGATTGTTTTTCATAAAAATGTGTCCGTACTGGAAACTCCAGCATCAAGCTAACGGTCATAAAATCTTTATTTGCTGAAAACAGCATCCTAAAAGATCCATTTCATAATGGCCTAATGGGTAGATAATAGTTTAATTGAGATAAGTTTAAGTAATTTCTAGGACTCAGTGGTTCTTCCTTAATTGACTGAGCTTCTATGAAACAGAGAGCCATTCTTGAATACAAAATGTTTTCACGCGTATTTCTCTAGATGGTTTGGGTTGGAAGGGACCTTACAGATCACAGTCTTCCTGGGCTGATAAGGCTGAATTTGCTGGAGAAGCCCCAACTCATTCCTGTGAAATGCAGGCCTGTAAGAATAGAGTCAGGAAACAAAGAGAACTGACTGTACTCCTTCTGAGGGGCAGAATTTGCTAGGATAGAGGCTGAAACTTCTTAGTACATCAGCCAATAATAACAAGGTAGTCCCTAGAGAATAACTGATCACAGTTGAAGTAGTTAATACGTTAATAGTTTAGACAATGGGAAAAGGAGAGGTGTAAAGAAGATGTGCGATACCTCTGTCACATGATGGTCAAGTGTGACAGACAGTCTGGGGGTAGACCTGGAGCATGTCTCCAGAAATGTGGGGTTCAGCCTTTGCTGCAGCATCCGGAGTCAGTGGTTTCCTTGTAGAAGTTGTAAATGTAAGCTGTACAGCAGAAGTTTGCCATTTCTTCTGTACTTTCAAGGGCTCAATATACTTAATGACAGACCTTTTCAGAGACTCGCAAACCACAGGTTGAAATCCTTACTCTGGTGATGTGTGACTGGGTGGATGCCCAGGCTGTCAGTGCCCGAGTCTTGCTTTGGCTTTGCATCCTTGGGTGGCTGAGCTCGCACTGCCTCCCCAGCTGTCCTTGGCATGTCACTTTTCCTTGCCATCTTGGCATGCTGTGTCTCCTGCTGCCCTTGACCTTCAGGCTCTTTTGCTGCCATGACCCACACTTGCCCTGTGCACTCCATGGGCCCTCATTCTTAGTGGCCCTCATGGTACTGCCTGCCATCCACTCTGTCCCCTTCAAACCCCTTGCATTTTTTAGTGTTTTCCATCGTCCCTGCTGCTCTTCCTCCTCCCTGTTGCTCCTCCCCAGGACTTCTCCCCATACTTACCCTCACTAGCCCCGTGCTGGGGGCAGCATTTCACTCCAATGTACCACCTCAGATTACTCCAAGGGTTTTGGTGGCCGTTACGGTGTGGAGAAGGACAAGGTGGACAAAGCAGCAGTGGGATTTGACTACAAGAGCCAGGCAGAGAAGCACAACTCTCAGAAAGGTGAGCTTGGGGAGCCCAGTGCAGCAGGCAGTGTCAGGACTGGAGCTCAGGACTCTGCCAACCGGGACTGTGGGACACTGTGCTTGGTTTTTGCAACCTGCTGCATGAATGATGGAGAAGCTACAGGGAGCTGTTGGGTGCCCACTGCTTGCAGCGAGGCAATGGGGCAGATAAGAAAAGCCATTGCACAGTGCATGACTACTGGAAAAAGTTCAGGCTAAATGAAGAGGAGGAGCAGGTTTCTCTTGGCACAGGGATTTGCTGGGCAGTCTGTCACCAAAGGAAGGCAGAGGAAGCCCGGGCAGGTGCGCATAGCCGGTGACATGTCCCAGGGAGGAGGGAGGGCTGTTGCTGCAGCCTCCTGTGGGGAAACCTGGCCTTGCTCCATGTCTTCCTCTGGAGTCCTAGGAAGGGGAAACTATTGTCCTGTAAGAACAGCCTGAGCTCACCATGCTACCACTTCCCTCTTTCCCTCCCTTGTTGATTCTCTTCCATGCCATGATCTGGATCTCTGTGGCTGCAGACTATTCTGTGGGCTTTGGTGGAAAGTTTGGTGTCCAGAGGGATCGTCAGGACAAGAGTGCCCTTGGCTGGGACCATCAGGAGGATATGCAACCCCACGCATCCCAGACAGGTAGGGCAATGCTGCCAGAGCAGCACAATTTCTTTGGAGCACACAGAGATCTGGAGCTAGTGGTTTGTACTTGACAGAGATCCAGCTGCTGAAAACGGAACATGTACAGCGTGCTGTGAAGCAGCTGGGACATTGTGAGCCCCCCAAGCACAAGGGTAAACTCTGCCAGAGTAGGTGCATGCTTGGATCAGTGGGGTTGTTCAGTCTGGAGAAAAGAAGGCTCCCAGGAGACCTTATTGTGGCCCACCAGGATCTTAAGGGGGCCGACAAGAAAGCTGGGGAGGGACTTTTTAGGATGTCGGGTAATGGTGGGTCTAGAAGGAATGGATTAAAACTAGAGATGGGTGGATTCAGAATGGACATTAGGAAGAAGTTCTTCCCCGTGAGGGTGGTGAGACACTGGCCCAGGTTGCCCAGAGACGGGGTGGAAGCCCCATCCCTGGAAGTTTTTAAGGCCAGGCTGGATGGGGCTCTGAGCAACCCGATCGAGTGGGAGGTGTCCCTGCCCAGGGCAGGGGGTTGGAACAAGGTGATCTTTAAGGTCCCTTCCAACCCTGACAATTTTATGATTCTATGACATTGAATGAAAGTCCCTCAGTCAGGCTTCCCAGACTATACTGTGCTTTCTCTGTGAGGTACGTGCCTGATCATTCAAAAGGTGAATGCATGGGAATGAGGCAAAGCAGGTTCCAGGAGTGGCTCAACTTCAGCAAAAACGGCCACATTGCACTGGAGTGGCATGACTGGCTTCTCACCCTAGTGCCTTGGAAGCAAATTTGCCAGCATAAAGCACTGAAAACCTGTGCACTTCACTGAAAAGAATGAAGGATTAGTCTTAAAAGCTACTGTTCAGAGTGTTTTGCATGTATTGTCTCTATTTAGTTCCATATGTGATAAGATGCAAAACTAATTCATTTTACTGGTCACAGCATACTGACATCAGAGGTGCACACAGAATATAAAATATTATAAAACAGCCTCATTTTTTCCTTACAGACTATGCCAAAGGGTTTGGAGGCCGTTATGGAGTCCAGAAGGACAGAGTAGATAAGGTAAGACTACATGTTGCAGCCTGCACTTGCTTCCTGCTAATTACTGCTCTTTGCACTGCTGCGAGAGAAGAGACTTCCCAGATGAGCTCTGGGAGATGAGCTCCCACTGCTCAGTGCACAGCTATTTCGAGGGTGAGGGAACTGGCCTGGTGTACATACCAGAGGGTGCAGAGGAATGCAGCCTGGGGAGACCATAATGCAAGGCAGAAAAAGTTTTTCCGTTCACAGCTGGTTTTGAATCATTCCACTTTCAACCTGAACAGTTATATTCCTGCTTTCTCTTGGGGTGGGATTTAACAGCAGAGCCAGCAAAGAACTTTGTAAGTGCATCAGACTGCCCTCCTGGATATCTAGTACCATTTGACATGCTGGGGATGCTCTGTCTGGCTGCTTGCCCTCACTCCTGTGTGTGTACCCATACAGTCAGGATGAGCAGTGATAGCTCCTTGGAGATGAAATTTTGTGGGTGCATCCTTATGAGAAGTTTGAGAGGCCACGGGCTATTGCACTGTGCAGGAACTGTCTGGCACAGGAGAGTGACAGAGCCCTGGAACAGGCTGCCCAGGGAGGGTGTGGAGTCCCCTTCTCTGGAGATTTTCAATCCCCGCCTGGATGCAGCCCTGAGTGATGTGCTCTGGGCAATCCTGCTTTGGCAGGGAGTGGGGCTGGATGAGCTCTAGAGGTCCCTTCAACTCTGAAGATGACTCTGTGATTCCGAGAGGTGCTGGATCAGACTGAAGGCTCATCTGGGTGTCGTGTCCCTGTTGCATGAATGGAGCGAGATGGTTTTGGCAGAAAAAAACCCCCTTGCGTTCTAACACTCCTCAGCGAAGTGGGAGGCGAGGTGCGTCTGAGTTTAAATTCTGATTGATGCCCAATTGTCCACTACCAGTCCAGTCGTGCTTACCTTCATGATCTGGATGCACTCATCAGCGGCCTGCACTGTCGGCCCAGCCCCGTTCCTGAGCCAGCCCATCCACCCTCAGTGGTCACGTTCAGGGAAACTCAAGACGACTGGCTACCGATGCAGTGCAGTTTATTAGTGCAACGGCTATGCAGGTTCTTTGGCTTGCTGGTGAGAACTACACTGTTTGCAAAGCACGTGCAAATAAAGGTGAGGTTAGTTATTAAAGCACACAAAAGAGTTATAATCAATGTAGCCTAACTACAAAGAAGAAAAGAGATTCTCTATAGAGATTTCTAAGTTCAGTCTAAGTCTTACCCACAGGCGTCCCTATGCGGGGGGAAGAAAGGCTCAGCCCGTCCACTGGTCCCAGAAGTCGGAGGCAGTCAGTGATGGAGTTCTCCTCGACTTGTTCCAATGGTGTCTTCCCTGATGGTGTCTTCCCTAAAATCCTCCGAGTCTAGGGCTACTTTGATATTATTTTTTACCTTCAAGGTGGCCTTTATCGTGATTGGTGTAAATTTCTCTCGCCTTGAATTAAAGATATAGCTTACGAAAAATTCAGGGCGCAGAGGAGTGGTCGCACCTCAGAGGCGGGTAGCCTTCGGGATGGAGGTGTGTTTTGGTATTATAATGACATTATAATGAGCAAAGTTCAGTTTGGGGACAGCATTTCATCAATACTTGGCAGAAAACTGGCTCAGGGTGGTAAGCTGATCGCTTATCCATACATCTTGTTACCATTCCTGCTACGCTTCACAGGGCAAGGCCACAGAAAGCATCGTTCGGTTCCATCCCCCCTGCGGGTAGTGAGCTGCAGGTGTTGAAACAATAGCCACTGGAAACAATACTGGTCGAGATAACCTCAGCTGGAGCTTGTACCAGCCGCTGCCTTGCTCCCCTCAGGGCCCCTTCTGCTTGTGGGTGATGAGTGCTGTACCCTTTGCAATTTTAGCCAATTTTAGTGGTTATTCCACAGTCCCCAGCACTGACAGGTAAGTGGTAGTTGCACGGAGAGCGGTATGCGTACAGAGTGGTTCTTGCATCAAACTGTCTCCAGCAAGAAGGTGGTATCGCTATGGGTGCCGTCCCTCTAGCTGTTCTTGCTCAAGGCACAAGGTCTTGCAGAGCAGCTGGCACACCCGTACATAAACAAGGCTTCCCAGAAGCTGTCTTGAATCTTTGGTCCCTCGAGTAGCCATCTTGCAGACCTCCCTGTATGAGTGACTGGCCCTTAACTCCTGGTGACTCCCCTTAACTACTGGTGAGATCTGGCCATTCCTTATCGCGCTGACTAACTCATCAGCTTCTCTGTTACTTATTACCTTCTGTGGGTTTTTCTGTCCTGGACAGAAGTTTCTTATGATCTGGTCAGTTAGCTAAATCTCAGGCCAGGGCCTAATCATCTGCCTGCAAACCGTAGCAACACCCAGCAGGGATGGGATTGGGAGCAACCTTGTGTGAGAAGAGGTCATTCAGTTTGCTGGTTCAAGTTTTCTGTCTGTGCTGAAACCAGGCAAAAGCTTATCTGCAGTCCACATGCAGACTGTCTCAGGCACTTGGATTGACATTGTGGGTTGGCAGGCTGCCCTGCAAGCTTGTTCAGGAAAGGGGTTCTTGCCAGTGGATGATGATTTGCATGGATGGGGTAACCTAAAGGGTGAGATTCCTGGGTGGTGGTGGGGATTTGAGGCATTAAGAGGAGAAAGCACGGGTACCTTCCCTGAACCACGCTTTTTCTGTTGTGCACAGTACTAGTGGCACGGTGTTGTGCCTGGTGCAGCACCACCATCGCCTTACTCAGGAGCTGGAGGAAGCAAATGAGGACCTCTCTGCAGGGCCCTGAGCCAAGGAAGAACATAAACACATACCTGTAACAACCGAGCGTGTTCCTTTCTGTGCTGCATGTGTAGGCTGGGCCGGTAGCAGAGTGGGAATGGCATCCTGGCCAAGGAAGAGATTAGCATGATCTATGAATTTAACAACAGCAAACGGAGGTACATTGTCAAAAGGCAAGGCCTCATGTATGTGGGGAAAAAATGCATGGAAGATCACACGAGTTGATGTGCAAAAGTCAGTGCTGTGGGTTATTTGAGGAGCAGGTTGCAGAGAGGGGATAAGCAGTTCTTGATCAGCTCAAAGTGGAGCATAGATTTGTGGATTTTGAGAATACTGAAGCATAATCAAAGATGGTAAAAATAAGGCTATTTGGACAAGTACCTGATTGCCTTGTCTTTGGGCACTGGACTAGTGCTGAATTCATGGCTCCAGAGCAGAGCATAATGTACCACCAGGCAACTTTCACTGCCCTTTGATAAAGTTTTGAACACTAAGTGTAGGATTCAGCTCTCACACTAAGACTGCTAAATTTAAATGCTGTCATATAAACACGTCCAAGTCTCTGCTGTGGTCTGTCGAGACCCAGTTCTGAGCCTGCAGTGCTGTTTGCGTTTCTTTAAGGAGAGCAGAGCTGCTCTCTGAGCCCCAGGCCAGTAGTGACACCTGCAGGCAGAACCCCGAGTGTAGCATATTGGGCTGAAAGCTGGATCCTACCTGCAGTTTCCTTTTTCTATGAAATAGTTCTCTCATGAAAGTAGATTAACCCCCTCTATCCCACTTTCTTCTTGCTGCAAACACCCCACTGATGCTATTACCACTTTAGGCATCTCTTCACGCCTCGTAAAGCTAGCGCTATCTCTGTTCACTCATGTTTTCACTTTTCACTCATGTTTTCCAGCCTGTGCTACTGTATACACATAATGCGGGCAACGACCTGCTGAAAGGACACATGTTTTTCACAGTTAGGCAGCTGCAGCTGTGCATCCAATAGGGAAGTGCTTCCATGCCTCATACCACTGGGAGCGCAGGGGACAGGTGCATCGGGTCCCTGGACCTCAGGAATGGTGGACTGCCACACATCTGCGCAGTGCTTTGCCATGTTACCAGCCAAGACTTCTGCCCTGAATGCCCAGCCTTGCTGTCTCATGCAGCAGTCGTCTTGCTGCCGTGCAGCCTCCTCTGCCTGTGGCAGTTGTACAGATGAGGGCAGACACGGCTGGGAGCAAAGCTTGCAAGTCACCACTAGCTAAACCCAGCAGGGGATCTCAGCGCTTGCCTTGCCCGATAAGCTGGACACTTCATTCACTTCCTTTTGCAGAGTGCTGCTGGCTTCAATGAGATGGCAGCTCCCACGTCCTCGTATGAGAAGACAAGGCCAGTGGAGGCAGGTGAGACAACAAAGTACCAGCCCTGGGCTTGGTGAGAAGCTGTAGGGCTTGTGGTCCCTCTGTGGCAGCACATTGGCGGGCATGTGCTGTGGTGGGATGTGGATTGAACCTGTGCTGAGGGGCAGGAGAAGGTGGCTGAACTGCAAGTTTCTCTGGGAGAGGAAAAGATCTGGGTTTCTGCTGGATGCTCGAGGTGATGGAGGGAGCCATTCGGCAAGCTTGGTCAGTTGTCTTCTCCACAGGAGCTGCCAGTGGCACCAGCAGCCTGCGGTCACGATTTGAAAACATGGCTAAGTCAGCAGAGGAGGAGAGCAGAAGGCAGGCAGAGGAGGACCGGGTGAGGCGGCAGGCTCAGGAGTGCCAGGCAGCTCGACGGAAGGTGAGCCATGGCCATCTTGCCATATCCTCCGAGGCTTGCAAAGCAGACTTTTCCTCAGGATCCTGCATCTTCGTGTCCTTCTACCTGAACTCTTTACAGTAATCTCTTGCCTAAACTGCTTTCCTGCAACTGCCAGAGACTGCATTTGAACTTCACAGCTGTTACTAGATTTGCCCCTTTGGCACACAGATCAGGACATGCCTGCAGCCAGCCATGAGCCCT
This sequence comes from Rhinoptilus africanus, assembly GCA_013400135.1. Classification (NCBI taxonomy): domain Eukaryota; kingdom Metazoa; phylum Chordata; class Aves; order Charadriiformes; family Glareolidae; genus Rhinoptilus; species Rhinoptilus africanus. The sequence goes on from VXBO01012533.1 coordinate 18,454, forward strand.
GTGCTTTGGCCTAGGCTCCTTCTTGCCTCTAGCACCTGGCAAACACAGTGCAATCACAGCTCCTCAGTGTTGCCATCCCAGCAGAGTGCATTCAGGCTTTTCCAACTGGAGATTGCACCCAGACTCTCATGTTTACTCCCTCTACATTGTGCTGTTTCTGCGTTCAAAATGCAGATTACAAACCTTAGGAGGAAGGACTGAGGGAACTGGGGTTGTTCAGCTGGAGAAGAGGAGGCTGAGGGGAGCCCTCATCCCCCTCTACAACTCCCTGAAAGGAGGGTGGAGAGAGATGGGGGCTGAGCTCTTCTCCCTGGGGACAAGGGATAGGACAAGAGGAAACGGGTTCAAGTTATGTCAGGGCAGGTTTAGATTGGATATCAGGAAACATTTTTTCCCTGAAAGGGTTATTAACCATTGGAAGAGGCTGCCCAGGGAGGGGGTGGATTCCCCACCCCTGGAGGTGTTTCAGAAAAGGGTAGATGAGGTGCTGAGGGACAGGGTTTAGAAGGGGTTTTTGTCAGGGGGGGTTAATGGTTGGACTTGATGATCTTAAAGGTCCCTTCCAACCTCAGCGATTCTATGATTCTATGAGGTTTCACCGATAAAGCACCCCCTGACACATTTCCTCCTTGAGGCTGCTTTCTGCAGACCTCATAGTTGTCACAGGCTGGTGATGTCCGGTCTGTAGGGCAGGTTTATGGAAGCTGCAACAGATCTCATCTGGAGGAAAACTAAGAGTTGCTCTGTGAGCTGGAACCGATTACAGCTGAAGGAAAGTCTTCTGAGTTGCTCTGTTGGGAATGGGAATGGACATTGCTCTGGACCTCGTTCAAAGGGAATGAGGAGATCTGATGACTTTTTTCCAGCAGGAAATCCAACAGAGAGAGAAGGACCGCACAGAGGCAGCCCCTAGAACCATGCCGGCAAGCGTGCCTGGGAGTGCTGACCAAGATAGGGCTGCGTCACAAGGAATACAGGTGCTATGGTGGGCTCAGGAGAGCCAGGAAGGGGCTCAGGCGGAGGGGATTGCACCTGAGAGGGGGCTGTGTTTTACAGGCAGCCCTGCAGGAAGAAGTGGGGTGCAGCCACAGCATGGGAGAGGCTTTGGAAGCAGTGAGGGGGGACGGATTGGGATGGTTATGAGACATGGCTGCACAGCACCTCACACCATGAGACGGGCTCTTGGGGTGGTCAGTGCAGCGGCAGTGCAGTGAGGGGTTGCTAAGTATGTGAGAAGGGTTCAAATACATGAGCCATGAGGGTCCTCACTGCAGTCCCAGGCACCAGTTCAGCATAGACCTCATGGCTGAGCTGTTTCTCCCTTGTGCAGAGGATGATGCTCCATTTGTGTCATGGTAGCACAAAAGGCACCTGCAGTGGAGCAGGGTCCGTTGTGCTTGGTGCTGTGCAGTCATGGGAGAGTTATCTGCAGCGGATGCTTTGCAGATGACTTTCCTGTCACTTTCTCCCTTCCATGGCAGGAGGCAAAAAAGGAGGATGAGGAAACACCACCCACTTTGCCACCAAGGCCAGCAAATCTGGGCGAAGAGCTGTGCAAGATCCCTAGCCAGGATCAGCCCATCTACAGTGAAAGTTTGGATGTCAGTGGAGACTATGAGGAGCTGCCAGAGCCCTCTGAGTACTGTGGCAGTACCGATGGAGGTGCTGACTATGAGGAGCTGCCAGCACCCTTGGGAAAACTGGATGCCATCTATGACGATGGAGAAGACGGAGGTGAGGACTATGAGAACATCCTTCCCGAGGAGCCCAGCCAGAGCCAGCTGCCCCTGGGTGAGTAATGATGGAAGAGTCCATGCCTTGAGGAGCTTGTATCTGTCCACTCACCTCACTGGATGTATGGGAGAGACTCTAGAGGGAATTTGTATCCTGAAGTCTACTGTGGTCAGAGTAACAACCCATGATGATGGAGACTTGGTCATCTCCCACTCCCTTACCTGGCTCCAAGATGTGAGATCAGCTGCGTGGGATGCTGGGCCAGACAGCAAGTATCTCTGCCGGAGCAGGACTCAGGCAGGATGACGGGGGGCTGCTGTGGGTTCTGAAGAAGCAGGAGGTGCACTCTTGGGGCACTCTTTCTTGGCAAGTGACTGCCAGTGCTGCACTGAGGCCTGGGGCGCCCTCTTAATTCAATTGCTCTTAATTCATTTCGCTCAAATGGCTGGTGCTTATGAGGCCTGATCTGGTGGTGTCTCCTGGGTGTGAGTGGTGCAGGGTAGTCTTCCTCCAAGCACATAAGCAAACTGCATGGGCTGCTGTTGATGTTTCTGCTGCAGCTTTGCTGGTACTGGAGATGGTAAGTGGAGAGGCTGGAGTTATGTCCAGCCTTTTTCTTGGGAGAGGAACATGAAGTGTTAGGACTTTGCCTCTCTCCTTGCAGAAGGGGAGGTAAGTCATATATTGCTTTGAGCCACGGTACAGCTCTCCCTGTTGATAGGATTCGGATGTGGTTCACCCCAAGGCTGACAGCTGGGTGGAGGATGGCACTGACCAGATCTATATGGCTGCTTTCAGCCTCTTTCTCATCTGCCCATCCTATCTTCTGCAGGAGAAACGGACAGGATTTATGAGGTGGAGAACTCTGGAACCTGTGCAGTGGCTCTCTATGATTACCAAGGAGGTGGGTCTGACATCCAGGCTCGGGGGGGAGGCGCTGGGAGCTGTCTGGGGCAGTGTGGCAGGGAGGTGGTGGCTTACACTGTCAGCAGTGGTGAAAAGATTTCTACTTGGTCGTTTAAATTCTTCCTCTTGTGAAGCAGAATGAGACCTGACGTGGGAACACAGAAGCTTCATCTTGCTCCTCCTGTGCTTCATCTGTGCTGTTTGATGGGGGTTGGATGAGATGAACTCTGAGGGCTATCAGAATGTTTGTTCTTTATTCTCCTCCTGGGGGTGGTGGGAGGAAGGATGTAAAACCAGCTGTCTCTGGGGTTATCTTTGCATTGTGACTGTCTTTTGTGAACCATTTTTGCAGATGGAGATGATGAGATTTCTTTTGATCCTGACGACACAATCACAGACATTGAGATGGTGGATGAAGGCTGGTGGCGGGGGCAGTGCCGGGGCAAAGTGGGCCTTTTTCCAGCAAATTATGTGAAGCTTCTGTAGTGAAACCAGCTTCCTTCCAAATGCCTCCTTCCAAACTTTTGCCCGTCTTTGCTTCAGCCTTTTACGTGTTATTAGCTTAATTTGGCTTGTCCTGGTGTGTCTGCATGCAAGAAATACCAAGGAGCAAACTGGCAGTGTCTGAGGAAGTGTTTTGACCTGTGTGCAGGAGGACTTTGGTGCCCATCCACTTCCAGATGGGAAAGGTGGGATGGTCTGAGAGCAGGTGAATGTGATATAAGACATCTTTTCTACCTAGACTGTCCCACATATCAACCAGCACGCTTGCAGAAGGGTATCCATTCCTGTTCTCAACAGGGCAATTCACAGAAAAGAAACACCGACTCTAATCCAGTCAAGACACAAGCTATAGGACCTTTTAAAATTGCTGTGGCCCTGAATCTCATCCTATCCAGGGGTCAACGAGAAGAGCACTGTGAAGGCCAAACTTGCCTTTGTTCCCAAGAAGGGTTTCTACTTGCAGGATCAACTGGCTTTTTGCAGCATGGGGTAGAGAAGCATGAACCTGGTCTATCTGGGCAGATTTCAGGCCTGGGGCTTAGGAACACTGGACCAACACAGTGAACACTGCTGACTTTTCCTGCACACAGAACACAAGCTTGGCTGTAATGAACTATTCCATTAAACAAGAAAAGCGTGTGCTGGCGCAATGAAAATATAGGATGATTTTGCTAAGGTAGATTACTTGCTTGGTTTTCCTCTATGAGTCAAGGACTCTGTTGGGATGTGTCATTTCTGGGGTAAACCTTGGTAAAGGAAGTGTGAAAATTAGATTATTTTCAGAGAAAAATTATTCTGGAAAATCTGTCTTGGATCAAGAGAAAAATACTAAAAGGCTTCACTTAACTAAGAGTATGGTAGTAACTGTCTTGGTCCTCATCCAGGCAGCCCATCAGAGGAATGTTCTACTGGGGAAATCTTTTAAATCTAGCAAATCAATCAGAACAAATGCTGCTTGATACAAGCAGTGGAATATTTTTAAGAGAGCTCCATTTTTCTATTGCCTACTCTTACAATATAAAGAAGCATGCACAATGCATGTGAGGTGGGAAGAAGAGTCCCGCAGCTTGTCTGTAGCCTAAGGGCTGCAGTGTGCTTTGCAGTCAGTGCTAGAGGTACCGTCCCCCATCCAGTATTTGCCTCTGCCTGATCTCTCAGCTGTTGGGTGGTTTGAGTCCCTGTGCTGAAGTCAGGCCTCCCCAGTGTGGCAGGAAAATAGTTAACACATCACAGGCCTTTGCAGGACTCACTAGTTAAGAAATATTTGCAGATAATGGTCTCACCAGTTCAATTAACAAAGGAGTGAATTATTTGTTAAAGGGTGTGCTGACTAGAGCCTCCTTATCTGAAGAATGCTGTTCTTATGTACAATATCCTGTTTATCTGACACAGTTTGGTGAAGAATGAGTTGCACAGCCAAAAGGTATATAAACTCTGTAACTGCTCCATTTGGGCAGGGTTTGTATCAGCAGCATCTGTCACTCTGCTGTGCTGTGTTCTGACTCATAGCTGTAGAAATAAACTGATCCTGTTCTGGCCTGACTAAAATTGCATCCTGGATATTCTGTGATGGCACCAGTGCCTTATTGTAGGCTTAGTTCCTTGTACAGTGAAAAGGGCCCCTGATTCTACCCGTCCTTCATCACAGATGTGGGGGAAAGGCTGAGCAGGTGGCAAGCAGGATAAGTGGGAATTTTTTGTATTTAATGTTTAAAGCAGTTTTCAGTAATAATCCAGTGCAAACTGAAGCCCTCCCTTAAACGAGTATATCCCAGGCTAGATGGTCCACATGCCACTGTCGGAGTTGGTTGTTCTTCCTTTGTGGTATGCAGGTACCATTACAACAGGAATAAATCAGGGACGCTGGAGTAGCACAGCATGTGAGAAGCTGCAGGAGCGCGCCCCAGTGTAGTGCCACCGCAAACAGCCAGGCTGCAGAGGGTCCCTCTGTGACACCTTTAGAGTTCTGTGTGGCGCACAGGTTGGTTCTGGACAATCCTACACTTGAACGAGACATAGGAAAGACACAGCATGATTCAGATTTGGAATTCTCAAGTTTAATGTAAATTTTCTGGAGGTTTTCAGTTTGAGTTTTTGGTGGGTTGGATTTGGGTTTTGTTTCTGGTTTTGTTTTTGCTTTTTTCTCTGAAATAACTTTCCCAGTATTTTTTAACTCATGCAGTTCATCCTTTGTTTCCTGATGTTCCTTTCCAGGCGTCTCTTCAGAATGGGCCTCATTGTGGCAGACTCTCTTATGTGTCCCAGAGAGACTCTGAACTAGGTGTGCATCAGTAATGTTTTACAATCAAGAAGGGTGTAGAGCAAGTAGAGCTGGCTGAGAGGCTTGCAATCTGTTTGGGTAACAGCAACAGGCCATCCTAACACATGGGCTACAAAACCACTTTTTTCCCTGAAGAATAAAATCAGTGTGTGTTGTGCACTAAGAACCAGCAAACTGCTCCCAACAGGCTGTACACCTCATAGGGCCATTTACTCTCTGTGACGGCTTCCCTCCACCCGGACCTTCACTGGTGGCTTCTGCCATGGCATCAGACACTGCTGGCCTTTGTGTACCTGCCTGCATGTTTGGCCAGCTGTGGGATTACCAAAACACCCATGCAATCACTTGATCTTGGACCCAGTTGCAGATCCCCTGCACGATGAGGCTGCCCTGAGGCAGTGGCAGCTGGACGAAGCTGCCCCACATCACCAGCCAGCCCTAGGCCACTATTGTCTGCAGCCATACCACTCAGAACTACTTTTTTTTTTTTTTAATGTCCGTAAAGCAAAACGAGCATCTCTGGTGAGGTTTTAGGCAATGCCAGCTCACAGCTCAGTGCTGATAACTTGCTGTTTGATGAAAGCCATGAGAATAGTAGGTGGCCTATTTGAACTGCTGGCTGCTGTGCTAACGTACAAATTGCTACAGAGCTTTCATGGCAGCCTGGAGAAACCCAGCACACTTGGTGCCAGAGCATGTGTGGAAGGAGGATGATGTGACAGCCCCTTTGTGGAGGCCAGATTTTGCAATCTGACATTGCCCTGTGTCCCGTGCAGGGCCTGGCTCGGCACCTTGGGCAGCCCCAAGGCAACACTCACAGCCTTTCCCAGGACCAGCATTTGACTGGTACCACATGAAATGGCCTTTTACAGCATTCCCTGGTAGCAGCCTAGGTGCAACAGGTCCTCTGCTGACCTTAGCACACGATACTTGCAAATTAAAGACATAATCCTGGAAGTGTAGCCTTGTTCCCAGCTTGATTTCACTGGATTTCTGCACATCAGTGATGTGCAGAGGGTCAGACAAGTGGCCACAAGCAGGCAGTGACTGGGCAGGGAGCCCTGACCCGCTGCTGCCACCAGAGACTTCCCACGGATGCTGCACTTCCCACTGGCGATGCTGCCCCAGCGCCACACCAGCGCTCTGTTACAGGCCTGGCATTGCTCGTGCGTTGCTCTCCGGGCAGCCCGGCGTGCCCTGTCTCCACCCGGCCTTCCGCAGGCTCCCCTCGCCTCCTGGTTGCGGAGGCTGTAGATGAGAGGGTTCAGCACGGGCGTGACAATGCAGTACAGAGCGGAGCCCAGCGTCTTAGCTGCCGGGGAGTAGCCAGAGCTGCTCCGGTTGTAGTTCAGGTTGGCTGTCACAAAGTATAGGGTGACCACGAGCAGGCGGGCAGAGCATGTGGAGAAGGCCTTGCGCCGGCTGGTGGCCACAGGCATCCGGATGATGATGGCCAGGATGCGGAGGTAGGAGACAACGACAAGCAAGAAGGGGCCGATGCCCACAGAGATGCTGGCAGTGTGGGGTGCCACCTCACTGGGGTGGGTGTTGCTGCGGGCAGCCCTCAGCAGGGCGGGGGACAGCACAGAAGATCCGCTGAAGCCGGGCAGCCCTGGAGAAGGAGAGCCTGGTGGCCAGGAGGGTGTGCATGGCCGAGTCCAGCATCCCCCAGAGCCAGCAGCCGGCGGCGGCTGCTGCCACACAGACACCCCAGCTCATGGTGTGGGCGTAGCGCAGGGGCCGGCATATGGCTGCGTAGCGGTCGTAGGCCATGACAGCCAGGAGTGCACACTCGCTCCCTGCACGCCCCATCAGGAAGAACATCTGGGCCAGGCACCCGCGGTAGGAGACGGTTGCCTGCGGGTGCAGGGCATTTGCCGGGATCTTGGGCACTGTCACTGATGAGTAGCAAACGTCCAAGCAGGACAAGTGACTGAGGAAGAAGTACATTGGGCTGTGGAGATGGGGACCCAGGAACACGGGGGCGAGTATTGCAGAGTTCCCTAGCAGCATGGCCAGGTAAATGGCCAGGAAAAGAACAAAGAGGAAGGGCTGGCCATGGGAAAAGCCAAGGAGTGTGAACTCTGTCACATGAGTCTGGTTCTCAGCTGCCATGGGGCCAGCTGGGCTGGTCTGTGGGCAGAAACAAGCACTGTAAGGGACTCAATATTGTACCGATTGTGAGCCAGGGACTGGCACACACCCACAAGGCAAGGGTTTCACTGGTAGGATGTCTTTGGTCCTATGTCTATAGTGGCTGAAAGCTTCCCATGCTGAGATTTCACAGACAATAGAGTTTTAGAGTCCAGAGAGCTGCCAGTCGATGTTGGGTACTTAACTGCAAGAGAATCACACAGAAGAAACCAGGAACAGTGTGCATCTAGACTAACCCACACCTCTAGGCTTCTGCCAGCCCAACCCCCTGTCCTCATGAGTATACCAAGGTCATCTTTATTTTCCTCTTGGTTGCACTTGTGGTGACCACATGCTTCCCTGCCTCACTGGATGTGGCCACATCATTCCTTAGATGCCACAGCCACTACACTTGTTCTTCCACAGTTGTCAGGTGTGGGATGAATTTTTTTTCTTTATCCTGTCTCCTGCTCTGCCATTTTTGAGGTGCTTGATTCTGCAAGAGCCAGCACTGAAAAAAAGACGGGTTCCAATTGAGGATGACTCACCATATGCTGGTTTGTGGGCCACAGGTGAATTTAAACCATCAGGGATCTCCACTGGCCTGGGCTTCTAACCTTTCATCCGTCATTCTATTTCAATTTTCACTTGGACACAAGGATTTTACTTACTGGTATGTGAAGCTATGATGACCACGTCCACACAACGGATGAGGCATGGGGAAGCAGTTACTGCTCATAAACCTAAACCACTGGCTGTTGAAGGTGGTGCTTGCTGGATGCTTGTGGCCAGGGCTGCTGCCGCCCACCATGCCAGTGCCACGAAGCCCAGCAGATGTACTCTGGGTGCTTTGGTGCGCAAATAGAACCTGAAGAAATGGAGCTGAGAGAGGGGTTAAAAACCACCTGCAATCACCTTGTCTTGGGGTGCAGGTATATCCCAGCCAGCACTTGGCACTGAGGGCACACACTACACTCAGACAGTCTGGAACCAGGGGTTTCTCTCGTCTGGGTGAGGAGAAAGATCCAGAGAGACTTAAGCTCGCATGTATGACAACAAGAGGGCAAACAGGGCTGTACTGTGGCTGCATGGCAATATAGGGCACCTTGGGGAACCACGGGTGCATGGGTGGTCTTGGGGCTGTGCCTAATAAAATCCTATTACCTCTATGCAGCTTTTTCTTTGGCTCCATTCGATTGCTTCAGTGGACGTTAGCACTGTAAACTATTTCTGAATCAGAGAATAAGGTAACTGGCTGCTATACTGGCTGTCACTGAGCAAGCGTTTGCCAGGAGCTGTGGTAAGACCAGTGCTGGCTTCTGGGCAGTTTCTCACTGACAACACCGGGATTTGGCTGGGGAACGAGGGAGGACTGCACATCACCAAACTCAAGGATTTAGTTCCCTGCTATTCCGACTTGGAAATTGTACACTTTGAAACAAGGCCTGCCTGCCTCAGTACAGGGCAGCTTGAGCAGCTTCTCCTTACCGGTAACTCCGAGGAACTTCCTGTCCTGATTTCCAGACACTCTATCAGTTCATGTCACTCTCCATTTACAAACATTAACAATGTCACCTGATGGCTACAGAGGGGCCCATTGCCGTTACGTAAGACTGAAGTGAATATGACCAAAAAAGGAAAATAAAAACATTCCTTTCCTCTATATAGATGTGTTTTTAGCAACTGAGGTCAACTGCCATGTCTCTTCACTAGATTAAACAACACGGTTAAATTTCATGTTGGTATGCTTGCTTTAAACTCATTAATCTGTTGGTAATTTCTCTGTCCAAAGCACGAATCTACATATCAGCCAAGATTTTAAAACACTGACCAATGGAGAATTCACTACTTCTGTTGGGAGCTTTTTTCTTACAGCTACTCACTGCAAGGAACTGTCAGAGCACTGTTAAAAGTTGTGTGCTTTTTTTCCTCTTAGAACTGCTCTAATGTCAGTTCTGTCTCATTCATAATTTTCAGATCTTTCTCTTACAGATTAAGGACCCTCTATTCTAACTGTAATTTCTCCTTGCTTCTATTTGCACACTGTGATGAGTATCAGTGTTCACTACATAGAAGAAGAGCTAAGTTCTTGGTCTCCAGTTCTAAAACATTTTTTAATTTTTTAAAAATGTTAACATTGAGAACTCGACCACTGACTGGTCAAGCTCTCCAGCATCTCCCAGATCAGCATATTCTTTAATAGTCGTTTATTATTACTAATTCTGCATACATTGGACAGGTACGTAAGGACCGTACCTTCTAATATTCTGGCAATCTCAGAACAACACTCTTCCTTCAGCCGCCATAAGCATTTTGATGCAAGAAAAGCCCAACTTGTTTGGCCAAGTGTTGCAGCCAGGAGCAGGTGCCGGAGAGGGGTGAGAGCTGGGAGAGTTTCATCAGCGTTCCCTAAGAATCATCTCCCATCTCCAGCTGCCCCTGTCTGCAAAGCTGCACAATGTGCACATACAAATTCATAATTATGTTATGTGTGAACTTTCACAGTGCTAGGGCAGTTGGCATTTTTGGTTAGGGTACAAGTACCTCCATGGTGTAGGTATGAGAGGAAGGCTCTGCCCAGGACCTCTTGGGTGTTTTTACTACCGAGCTGTTAGCCAGAGGCAGGAGTCTGCTGACAAATTATGGTGAAGCTGGCACCAGTGAAGGTGGGGACCTACCGGTTACACAGGAGAAATAGGGGACCTCAGGAACCAGAGTGATAAAAATAAGAATGAGTATAACAATAGGAGGCTGGGCATGCAGGGATTAGTCACTGGGGCTCAACAAATGGAAATAAAAGCAGGTGAGCAAGAAGTGTGTGAGCCCATCACATGTTACCAACAAGCCCTTGGTTTGATGTAGGTACACAGCAATAACCTGTAAGTCATTGTATTTGCAGCAGCAGGGAATTGTTAGTTCCACTGCAGGAGGGACAGTAAATTCTGGAGAGCTGCGGATGATGCTCTCCCCGTGCTGACAAATTCAGGCTGGATTAGGCATGGAGCTACAGGGCTCCAGTATAGGCACAGGAGTTTTGCAGAGGAACAACCATAATTTTTCACCTTGGTCTGGAGCAATGTAGCAGTCAGTGGACACAGCCACATGACAAGAAATGCCCTTTGTCCTCAGACATCCTATACACAATGAAATAGGAACACATGGTAGGAAAATCTCTCTTTCTCCCTTGGGCTGCACAGGAATGAGCCTTGAGTCTCCAGCTCGTCTCAGCTCCTTTCCTCTCCCTCTCACTCGCGCTGAAGGCAATTTCTCTTCATAACTGATGTTTAACTAATAAACAAGTATTTCCCAGTGCAGCTACAACTTTGGCCACTGATGACCAGTCCAGAAAGGCTGGACAGAGGGGCAGAGAGGGAGCACTACTGCCATCAGTGCTGGGGAGGCAGCTCCCTTCTGGGAGAGGGAAGGTACCCCTTTGATGGCAATGCACTAGCCTGAGATCCATCTGCTGTGCACTTCTGCATACCTCCAGCATTTTGGGGTGCATTATGTCACCTTTCCTCCTACAGGAGGCCAGATGTGCTCTGTGGCCACCCAGGGAAGCCAGGGCTGCTCCTACGGGAAGATGTGGCTTTCCTCCCCAAGCCACCACATCCCATTTGCACTCAGGTGAGCACTCAGTAGCTTGGAGCATATAGAATGGTTTGGGATGGAAGGGACCTGTAAAGGTCATCCAGTCCAACCCCCTGCAGTGAGCAGGAATGACATCAACTAGATCAGGTTGTGCAGAGCCTCATCCAGCCTGGCCTTGAATGTCTCCCATATACAGCCATTGGAGGTAAGGTCCTGAGCCTTGGTTTACAATCCAGTCCCAGTTTGGGGTGATGGCTGGACTGAGGGAACTGGCAGTAACACAGGATTAATTTCTCCTGAAAAGGACTAGATTGGGTTTTTTTGAGGCATCACCAGCAGCCACAGCCTGCTTGCATGCCCAGACCACCCAGGAGCCCTGGGTGCCAGTACTGGGTTTGTCCTCAGGTAGTGTGCCAATAGGGACCCCTGTGAGGGTCCCACCATGAATGACGCCCTACCCCAACATGGGCAGTCCTGTCCTCCCAGTCATCCCTTACCTCCAAGTCCAAGAGCAAACAGTGGACGGCATTCCGTGCTCAGTAAGAGGGAAAAACTATCTATGTCCCCAGGTGCCGTCCAGTTTGCCTTACCTGCACAAGGAAAAGCCTATGTGTCCTCAAGGCTTTCAACAGCAGAGAGGCTTTTAACCCTGTGAAGGCCCTGGGGGAGAGGCTTTCAGACGCAGTTCTTGTTCAGTGGCAGGATTGAGGAGGTTCCCTCAGTCAGCCTGCACAAATGGGATCCAAGCCCACAGGACAAAGCCCTCCTGGCACAGGACTCACCTTGATCTCCTGTTCCGCTCCAGGCTCTGCCAAGTGCAGACCAGGCGAAGCTCTCAAGCCCTGGCCTCCTGCTGAAGCCCTGTGGCAGACCTTGGGGTGCCTGGGCTCCAGCACGCCTGACCATGAGTGCTCTGGACCACGGGAGGGCGGCTGAGGAGGCTGAAAGCTGCAGTCCCTGTGCCCCGAGTCCTTCTTTATGACGCTGTTTTAGGACTATGAGGTGCCTCTGCTGGCCAGTGCCAGCAAAGATGCAGCAATGAGGAGGGCTGGCCGTTGGCCACACTTGCAGCAGCAAACCTGTGGGCAACACAGCCATAAAGTGGCATCTGCACTGCATCCGTGCTCCCACACTGTACAATAAGCATGCCCACCCGGCCCAGGCTGTGCCCAGCTCTCTGAATGGAGAGGATGGTCCAGGGGACTAGGAGAGCACGTGGTCATGGTAGGACTGTGATCTGGCAGTGGCTCTGATTGGACTTACACAGGGTAAATGCTGCCTGCTCTGAGCCTGGCGCCATTCCTGATAGGAACAGCAGGTTTAGCTGGAGTTCACTGCATAGTGCCATGGAAATGTAAAGTAGGAAACCCAGGAAATATGAGGACTGCAATAGGGAGTGAATCGAGAGATCAGGACTGATACACGATTATTTCTGCAGCATGAACACAGCATTGCTTTGTTGCAGTCTTTTTGCAGCCTCTGTTTCCTGATGGTCAGGCATTAGGAGATGATCCTGTAAGAAGCTCTGTAGCTGAAACATCAAGAGTTGAGGAGCTGACGTTGGGCACTTTTAAGATTCAGCTGGATAGAGTGCTGGGCCATCTTGTCTGGACCATGCTTTTGCCAAGAAAGGTTGGACCAGGTGATCCCTGAGGTATCTTCCAACCTGGGATTCTATAATGCCATGATTCTATCATCATTTGGAAAGTAGGGAAAGCATAGGCAACAACCCTACACAACCAGGAATATCCTGTTTGACAGTCAGCATAGACACTAGAAGGAGCCACTACCACAATGAGGGGAAAATTCGTGTTCGAGAGGACGCCTGAGGTTGTAAGGGATGAATAGCAGTAATTATGAGCCCTCTATGTCTAAGGGCATGTTTTCAGGGAAGCTGCATTGATAGGGTAGAAGGACCATGATAACAGGACTTTGTGACACAGGCATTTGCTTTGAGTTTACAAAATCACACCTTTCTCTTCTGGAGATGATGTTTCTCACAGAAATTCGTCAATGTGGCATTCCAATATAACCTGGCTGCACTCCCAGGATTTTAGATGAAGACACGTGCTGTCAGCACTCGGAGAAACCCCCTTCCACAAGATATTTGAAATAGGGCTTTGCTGAGACCATTAACACTTGGCACAAATATTAAAATATACTGAAATCTTGCCAGATGCCAGAAACTCGGTATTCAGATCTAGTAATCCATGTCTATTTTCTATGGTAATGCCTTCAGGACAGCCTGCATGAGAAGAAATATCAATGTTTTGTATCCTCCTCTGGTCTACTGAGGCGTATCAAATGCTTTCTTCTATGAACTTGAAACCTCTTTTGGGGTCCAGTGAGGAAATCAAATCTCCATGAATTTATGAAGTGTTAAGGGAGTTGTTTTTTAAACTAAACACCTAAATTTGGGATTGTAACCACAACAATTGGGCCCAGCTCCTGTAAGTACTCAGCACTTCTGGAAATCACTCTTAACTGGGTGCAGGCCCTTACCTTCTCCAAGCACAAGTGTTGCACTTCCCAAAAAACATGTGTGCTCTTGTAAAACTGGGAACTTCTCCAGTCATGTTTCCTTACTTGTTTTGAGAGATGCATTCTTCCAGCTCAAGAATTCTTTCTCTAGCAAACCCCACCATCACTTGTATCACAGCTCACTATAGCAATAATACCAGCTCACTCTTCATGATCTCTACATGTGCACAAATGCTTCCTTTGGACACAGAGACAAGGAAAACGGTTTAGGGTGACAGAGCCCTGGGACAGGCTGCCCAGGGAGGGTGTGGAGTCCCCTTCCCTGGAGATTTTCAATCCCGGCCTGGATGCAGCCCTGAGTGATGTGCTCTGGGCAATCCTGCTTTGGCAGGGAGTGGGGCTGGATGAGCTCCAGAGGTCCCTTCAACTCTGAAGATTCCGTGATTCTGTGAAAACGGTGCAATCCATGTTGTTCAGGATGGCAGGAATCTGGTTGTTGGCTCCCACCCCTACTCAAAGCACAGCCAGATCTATGGTTAGATAAATCTTCTCTGGGCTGCATCCAGTCTGGTCTGGAAAACCTCTAAGGCCAGAGATCCCACAGCCTCTCTGAGAGACCCTGCTCCACCACTTACTGACCCTCAGAGTGACTCTTGTTCCTTACATCCAGGTGAAAGGAAACCTCTTGAACTTCCAAGTATGAAACCTCTGAGGGTTTTGGTTGATGGCAAGCTCAATATGGTCAACAATGTGTCCTGACAGCCAACAGGGCCAATTGTATCCCGGGGTGCATTAGGTACAGTAGAGCTAACTGGTCAAAAGAAGTGATTGTCCTACTGGACTTAACTTTACCTCAAGTCCTATGTGCAGTTTTGGGCTCCACAATGTAAGAAGGATATAGAAATACTAGAATGTGTCCAAAGGAATGCAACAAAGATGGTGGAAGGACCAGAGGACATGACTCATGAGGAATAGGTTTGTTGATCTTAGAGGAGACTGAGGTGGCCTCATTGCTGGCTACAACTTCCTCATGAGGGGGAGCGGAGAGGGAGATGCTGATTTATCTTTGGTGTCTGGTGATAAAACATGAGGGAATGGCTTAAAGCTGTGTCAGGAGAAGTTCAGATTGGATTTTATTGGAAAGTTCTTCACTGAGAGGATGGTCAAGCACTTGAAAAAGCTCCCCAGAGAAATGGTCATGAATCAAGCCTGTCAGTGTTCAAGAAGTGTTTGGGCAATGCTTATATATATGATTTAACTTTAGGTTGTCCTGTGTGGAGTCAAGAGCTGAACTCAATGATCCTTGTGGGTCCTTCCCAACTGAGAATATTCTTTGATTCTATGAACTTGAAATCTTGTGTCTGAACTTTCCCTGCTGCCTCTCATTCTCCCTCCATGCCGCATTGTGATGAGCCTGGCATTGTTTTCCTTATAACCTCCCCAGAGGTACTGGAAGGCTGCTATTTGGTTCCCACCAAGGCCATTCTGTCTGCAGGCTGAACAAGCCCGGCTCCCTCAGCCTCTGCTCACAGTGCAAATACTCCAGCCCTGACCATCTTGGTGGTGCCTCACTGAACTCTTCTGAGTTTGTTGGTGTATTTCTTGTTTTGGAGAACCCAGCACTGGATGCAGGACCTGGATGTGATCTCACAAATACTAAGTAGAGGGCCACAAAGACTTCCTTCATTCTACCCCTGTTCACACAGACCAGGATGCTGGTGCCCACCTTTGCTGCCAGAGCACACGGCTCACTCACGTCTGGCTTGCTGCCCTCAGGGGCTTTTCTGCAGGGCTAATGCCTGGCCAGACACCCCCAGACTGTATTGCTGCCGAGGGCTCCTTCCTCCCAAGTGAAGGACTTGGCATTTTTCATTGAATTCCATGGGGTTCCTTCTGGCTTATTCTTCCAGTCTGTCCAGGTCCCTCTGGATGGCACAGGGATGCTGTTGCTTTGATATAGGCAAGCTGAATGCACTTTTCATCCTGCATTTTCTGCACACAATTCTGCTGGCTGGGCAACCTCATTTGCCCTGGCTTTCTGTGGCCATATCTGGCTCAGGAGCTTAGCGGTTTGTTCATGGCAACGTTTCTCCCCGTTGGCTGCAATGGCCTTGTGCTCTATTTATTCCCTCAGTGATTTTTCACTATCACTGATGCAGTTTTGATGCTACTGTCCACTGCAGTTGTCATCCAAACAGTGGTTCAAACAGATTTCATACAAACCATCTCAGGCTTGTGTGTTAGCTTTTTCCTCTGAACATCCCTTTTAGAAAGTCTCCATGGGTAACATTCTGCATGATTTTCCTATGAACACCACAGTGGTAACACTCAGACTTATTTGTTAGAGATTATAGGTTTACTATGACATCGGTATAGTCGAGTGCCCTGAGCTGCCAACTCCCTTATACCAGCCAGACGTCATATTGGAGTAGGTACTGTGGAGATCACAGAGGAGAACGAGGAGAGGCTGAGACGGCTTTGTTCAGCCCAGACAGGAGAAGGCAAAAGGGAGAGCTGACCTCTGCCTGCAGCTGCCGAATGGGAGTGGGGCGAGATGAGGGGTACAGGCTCTTCTCACAGTTGCATTGTGAACGGCAGAGGCAACTGGCACAAGCTGTAAGAGGAGACATCCTCACTGGGCATCAGGGAAAAATCCTTCAGGTGCTGGATCAAAGTCCTGAGAGGCCATGGACTCTCTGGCCTTGGAGACACCCAGCACTCACTGGCCGCAGCCCTGAGCAACCTGTGCTAATGGGTCCTGCTCTGAGCAGGGCTTGGTCCAGAGGCTCCTTTCCACCAGCACAAGTCTGATTTCTGCAATGACATTCTCATCAGGTTTTGTAAGAACAATATTTCATTTTTTTCATATTGATTTCCTCAGGGAAAATGTTTCCTTTGGGATTTTTTTTTTTTTTTGCATCTATGTTGCCATAGTTGCCTGTTATCTGGATGAGGCAAGAAACAAGAGTAAGCAGAATTTGTCATTTCCAGTTTGGCCCACCCAAGACAGGACAAAAGCCTCGTGCTGCATCTTGTGAGAGTGGTAATGGATTACTGTCTGACTTCTTTTTTGCTAATCCTTGAAAAGGAGATTTTTTGTCTGAAGAAAATTGCATTGCCTTAAAGCTTTTATTCAGTTTAACTGATGACTTGTGTTCATATTTTAGAAAAAAAGGCAATGAGGGTTGCACCTATATGATCCGATATAAGACTGCCCAAAGCTGACCTGATTTACTTGTGTTTGTCATGGGCTAAGAGCACACACACCTCAAACACCATGTAACACTTCACACAACGTAAAGTGACTTCTTACCCTGTGGTATCATCCATCCCTGCATTGTGGGGCTTGGGGGTATACTCAAGTTCGTGCCCATTACCTCTTGTCCTGTCCCTGGGGATCCATTCAAGGTTAGGTTACATTCCACTCTAAGTGTCTGGACCAGCTACACCGCGGGTGCTGCAGCAAAGGCACATTGGGCCCCAGCGCCTGAGCTAAGCACCTGGAGAGACACCTCACAATATGAAGCTGGGCCAGAGTTTTTAATATGTTCTACAATTTTAGATATGAACTTGATTTACTATTGGAGGAATTTAGCAAGAGCATTTGTGGCACCACTGGAGGTAAGGATGTGGCACGCCTTGAGCAAACAGAGGAAGCACAGCGATCCCTTGAGAAAGGCTTTACAGGGGAAGACAGTGCTGCTGATTTGACAGCCAGAATTCAACAGAGACATCAGCACTGATTTCTTGACCTGTTTAGAGTAATACCTGGGGTAGCACAAAGATGACACAGACTCACATCCACACAGAATCACAGAATCATAGGGTTGGGAGGGCCCTCAGGAGATCACCCAGTCCAACCCCCTGCCAGAGCAGGGTCACCCAGAGCAGGGGGCACAGGAACGCCTCCAGGCGGGTTTGGGATGTCTCCAGAGACGGAGACTCCACCACCTCCCTGGGCAGCCTGGGCCAGGGCTCTGCCACCCTCGAGGGAAAGAAGTTCCTCCTCAGGTTTAGGTGGAACTTCCCATGCTCAAGTTTGTGCCCGTTACCCCTTGTCCTATCACTGGGCACCACTGAAAAGAGCCTGGCCCCATCCTCCTGACACCCACCCTTCAAGTATTTATAAGTGTTAATTAGGTCCCCCCTCAGACGCCTCTTTTTCAGGCTAAAGAGACCTAATTCCCTTAGTCTATCTTCATAGGAGAGGTGTTCCAGTCCCCTAATCATCTTTGTAGCCCTATGCTGCACCCTCTCCAGCA
>VXBO01012546.1:3233-22797 GCA_013400135.1 Rhinoptilus africanus
AATTCCCTCTCAAGTCACTATGATTATTAAGGCACGTTTCATGTGGGCAGGCCAACATTTTGTAAAAAATACAGTTATTGGTGCCTGACACCCACACCACATGCTCTTAAAACACATCCCTCGGGAACTCGGGGGCGCTGCCGGTGCCCGCAGGGACCGAGGGCCGCCCTACCCCAACACCCCCCCGGTTTCTCCCGGGCCTACTCCAGCGGCGCCTCAACCCAAACCCCGTCCAAAATTCCCCACCTAGAGCTAACGGCAGCCGGAACCAGTGCTGAGGCCGCTCTCCCTCCCTCCCCTCCGCCATTATCCCCCCTCACAGGACCCGGCCGCTGCCTCGCCCCGCCCCTCACCCCCCGGGGCGGGGCCTCGCAGACCTGTGGGCCAATCAGACGCCGCGCAGGCCGCCCGCCCAGGGAAATTCCCCCTTCAGCGGCGGTGGATAGTGGGGCTGTCATTCACGCGACGTCACGGGCGCGCGATGAGTGGGTCGGTAGAGGTATGGCCGCCGTCCATCCCCGCTCCTGCCGGCGCCGGGGGCGAGCGGAAGGCGGCTGCCCCTTCACGGAGGCGGCCGGCGGGCTGCTCTCCTCGGCCAGGGGCTCCTGAGGCCCCCGAGCCCGGGGGGAGCCCCGCGGGATCGCCGGCCTACGTGGCGGCCGCCGGGCCGCTGTGGGGAGGCCGCGGGGCGCTTGGTGTAACTGCGGCTGAAGGCGGAGCAGCGGCTGTCGTGACTGGAGGCCCTCTGCCAGCCTGGCGCTGGCGCTGGCGCTCTCCTGTCCCTGGGGAAAGGTCAGCCTTTCACCCTACGCAGCTGCTGCTCCGCTGAGCGGCTGCAGATGTGTAGCCTGAAGGTGCTTGCTGGGCTGTGCCCGCACGTCTTGCATTTCTGTGGCTTAGGCTGCTAGTTAAGAGGGTGCCTGCCTTGCTCATCGTAGGATATCGATTACACAAATAAATGAAATACGTATCTTGTGACATCTGCCAATATTTATTATCGAACACTTAATGAAAAAAGTAATTCCTGTGGTCATTTTTCTTACAGTTGCATGTAAGATCTAAAACTAGTGTATTCAAATCCATTTTTCGTAATGCTCTGTTTTGGTCTTTTCCCCTATGTAATCAAGCTTGTACATGGATCCTAAAGCTATGGGATTAAATAGTTGCTGCCAGCATGGAGTTCTTTTAATTCTACATACTCCATATGGCTCTACAAACCCAAAGTCATTTGGGTGCAATAAGTGTTTAGGGGGTTCCTTAATTCTTTTATTTAATAATGTCTGTGAGAGAAGGGAGATAAAAATACTTTTTCCACTCTAGGAAACTGTAATTATAGAGGAGTTCATATTTCCTATGTATTTTTAATACTTACAGAAAATTTATTTTTCTTACTGTGGAAGAATTAATATTCAAGTCAGTTATGGCAGTTATCTCTCAAATAGCTAAGTACAGATATATAGAGAAAGTAAGAAGCATTTCAGTTGATGCTTTGAAGCTAGGGAGGCTTCATTTTCTAATGGAGAAAATAAGATGTGGAGTAATAAGGTGACTTGCCCATAACTGCATGGAAAAATCTCTGAGCCAGAGGTAGGGTTACTCAATTAGTACTCTAATACAGAAGAAACAAAAGTGGACTTGCAGTTTTGGTTTCTTTCTTGTTTGTCTGATTGCTCATCATAATATGTGGTCTGCGAACGTGCTTGTTTTTTTTTTTAATTTTTTTTTTTGTTTGTTTCATTTCTAGGTTAAAGTGAAAATACCTTTTGGAAACAAATATCTTGATGCTATCTTTTCTGTCCCGGAGAAGAAGTCAACATATGGAGTGATTCTTACTCATGGAGCTGGAGGAGATATGAATTTCCCTCACTTAGTGTCTTTGTCAGCCTGTCTTGCATCCCATGGAGTTCTGTGCCTGCGGTTTACTTGTAAAGGCCTTAACATTGTTTATAGGACTAAGGCCTTCAAAGCAGTTGTGGTAAGAAGTGGCCAAATTATTCCAAAGCTCAAATCCATGAGTGTCGTCCTCTGAGTTTCTTTAATTATTAAGAGATTAGTCAAGCAACAGTGGGAAAATGAGAAGTTGTGGTTCGCTAAATGGAGCACTGTCTGCGAACAGAAACAGCAGGAGGAATTTTTATATGGGCAGTAGCTGTAACAGCTGTAGCAAGTACGTGGGTTCGAGTTCAGGGAGAGAAAGAAAAGCTTGAGAAAAGGATGTGAAAAAAGCAAGGGTGTTTTGTGGGAAAACTTACAGCCTGAAAAAAAATGAAAGTATTCAGGATGGGAACAAGAGGTAGGTGTTCTGGAAGAGCTTGGTGAGGGGAAGAGAAGTAAGGGACACAGCTTTGGGAGCAGTTTTGAGAGGAAAGAAGCTGACATGGGAATTGTGCTGGGTGTCTGAGGGTTGGCAGCTGGGAGTACGAGGCTTTTGGAGAAAGAGTAGGGGACTCTGGGTCACAGGAGGAGTTGAAGCAAAAGAGATTGTGAGTAGCATATGGGAGCCCTAGAACCTAAATAGTCTTTGATTTCCAAATGAGTTTAAACTTTTATATGTGTGTGGTTTATCTCTTTCTGCTGCTGCTACGTTATTTAAGATGTTCTTATATACTAGATTGTATTAAAATGAGCAACCTGTTGTTATAATAGTATCAGCTTAAGGTATCTTCCTGTTCTGGAGCGCATAGGAAAAAGTGTAAATTTTCTCCTGATAGCTGCTTTTGCTGGGGCATGTGAAGGTAGCTTAAAGTGCTTTGCACTGAGCAGCAGACGTTTTTATTGGGGGACTAAGTCCACTTCTTAAGGTGTTCATTTGTATGATGTCATTATGATTATATGTACATTACTTTGAGGTTAGACTTTGCTAGCTTTAATGGGGATCTGTTCTCCATTCTTTTTTGAAGAAGCATAATGCTGTTAGTGAGTTTATATTAGTATTTTGCTGTGTAAAGGTAATTTAAAGGCCTCTGCTAAGATACCGTCTGATTAGTTATCTCCTAAAAACTGAAAAAGTTGTTGCTGAATTTTATCTTCTCTGTCAGGCATAACTGATTATGTCTTAAACTTTTCCTTGGAAGTTTGTGACCTCAGACTCAGTGAAGGGTGTTTTCGCCAACCTGTTTTGCCTTTTGATGGGCCCGGAGCGTGCATGTGGCCTGTTACTAGAACCCAGTTGATAGACAGTAACCGCTTCTGTTTTGGTGACTTCACAGGGAATCTGGAATTTCAGACTTGCAGCGAAATGATGTGAAATTGCTTATGTTTATTATGTTGTTACTGAAATCGTTTGTGTGAAAAAAAGATAGCAACTTGTATGTATCTGTTCATTGTTCAATCTGCAGTGCTGAAAGAGCTTCCTATTTTGTTTAGTAGCTACAAACAGAAAACCTGCCCACCTCTCAGCTGCCTTAATTGTGACTTGTAACGTTTCTCTTTGTCTTATTTATTTAGGAATACTTAAAGCATTCCGATGACTATAAACTTTCAGGTGTCTTCCTTGCAGGTATTGTTTTTATTACCTATCATTTTCTTTCTTATACTGCCTCTAATTATAGCAGTCTGCAATTACTCCAGTTTTTTGAAGTCTGCCCCACTTTGGTAAGAAGTGAAGGAACAGATGTGGATGACAGACAGGTTTCAGTTTGAGGTGGGCACTAAAATCTCGCTGTCCAGTGCGGGAACAAGCTGAACAACCTCCCGCTGGTCAGTATTGCCCAGGGAGAGCAATTCAGCTACTGCTGGCAGAGCCCTCCTTTACGCAGAGCCGAATGTTCTGTACTCTTCGTTAATGGATTAGCAGTCCGCCCGCTGCCAGGGGAACACAGGTGCCAAGCCCACTTGCAGATCCGCGTTGGGGTGTCTGAACGCTACCGGCCCTGGAGCTGGTGGCCACGCGGGGCGGGTGTGTGGCTGGCTTGAGCAGCGCCGCTTCTCGGGTCGCAAAGGGGAACATGCAGCCTGCCGCTTTCACCGCATTCCCGTGGGAGCACGGCTCTCTAGGCCTGTTTACCCCCTTCCTGGTGCCCCAGGTCTCGCTCCAGAAAGAGGACGGAAGGAGCAATAGACCGTGTTTTCCAGGGACTTTGGGAGAAAACTTCCTTGTCGCTTGTAAGTGACAGGGCACGAGTTCTCTGGTAATCCATGTGTGCTTTTTAACTGAGGGTCTTGAAGAATTCCAGTTACTGGTAAATGGAAAGCCATTTTGCCAAAGGAGGTTTTGGTAGAGAAAACCTAGTGGCAGATAGAAAATCTGTTGTTATATTACGTGAAAAAGGGAAGTAGATGGGTGCAATTAGGAATAACTTGATACGGGAAACCCTGAGTGTTCTCTGACTAAGCGAAACCAAATCTGCGCTGATGCAAGTTAATCCCGCTGGAATCAGCCACTTCTGACGCTCAATTACAGAGCATTGTCAGCTCATATGCCTCCTCTTTGAGGAGATATTTTGATACCCCCTTGCTGTTGCTGACTGACCTCATGCAACAAGTTCACACTTCATTATTTCCCCCGCACTTTCTACTTTTAGGCTGAATTTTGAGGTGTGCATAATCACTTGCTGGATTTGTTTTGGGAGTAAGGTGCATAAAATGTTGTTTTTAATTTGAGTAGATTAAGGTCGCGTGAAAAAATGATACAAGGTAATAACATTGCTATCTGGAATTTCAAGGTTCTGGAGCACAGGACCTGCCCCTCTCTTCCTCCTGCCCCTAGGGTGGGCTGCTGTTCCTTCCAGTACTGCGAAGGATCCCTTTCTGTTTATCTTTTTCACCCCTTCTTTTTTCAAATGGGCACGTGAAAACATAATATGACTAGGCGAATATTTTAGCATAAAATGTTGAAATGAGGATTAATATTTTTCATGGAGTAGATGAATAAAAGCACCTTTAGCGTCTTGTACTACTGGTACGCCGAAATTCACTCAGGCGGATTGTTTTACTCAAACAGAATGTAGAACAGGTGACAGCAGATACCCTTTTTTTCCTTTATTTTAACATGGGAGAAAGGCCGTTCCATGGGCTCCCGAGCTGCTGCCTCTGTGATACGTCATCTTAGCCAGGAGGACAATGATGACTTCATTCAAGGTCTAATATGTTTATCTTACCCATTGCATCGACCAAAACTTCAGTCCAAGCTCCGGGATGAAGATTTATTATTTATCAGGTGTCCGGTGCTGTTTGTCTCAGGATCGGCAGATGAGATGTGTGAAAAAGTGAGTATCCTTGTAAATCCTGCTGTCAAGGGGAGCGAGGAATGAGGAATAGGAATGAACCCGAGTGACGTCCGTACTGGCGTACGCAGCAGTGGCTTTGATTACCAGCCTTCCCTACATGTCTGTATCTTCTGAAGGGAAGCCTTGGGCAGGAAACTTCACCGGGCATAGGGAAGACTGGGGCCGGGGGGGGGGCGGTTTCTTTTGCTGCTTAAAACTTCTGGATTGTGCTTGATCATCCGCTTTAGCAAATTCATCTTTGGGCCACTTAAATATTGCTAATTTAAATGTTTTGCATTTTTTGATAGGATTGTACAAATTCAAAGTAGCCTACGGAAGGAGAAAGTTATTTGCTATTCTGTTTTAACCACGTCAGGTTACAAAACATAAACGCTGTGCTGTGCTACCAATCTCACATTTGTCACATTTTCATGACAAATTCTTCTGTACACACAAGTCAGACTGCTGTGGTAGAAAGTGATGTTTTTGTAGAGGCGAAGAGCAGGTGTGCAGAGATGGGACTACAGCGGCTTTCGGCCTTGTTTTCTTGCAAAGTAGGTATCTGTTATTCTTGAACTGTTTAGCTTGAATTTGGGCCTGCACAATTGGCATTTTCCATGCTTGGACAGTTTCTAAGGAGTCACAATGCTTTCGCAAGGAGCTGTCACCAAAGTAAGTCAGGCTAGCAACCAGCAGGTCCTGGAAGGAGTGCCATCTTCATGGGAAACACCTTGAGACTTTCTGAGCTGGTTCTTAGATGCGCTTGCTGAGAATGTTGAAGGGAGTCAAAAGCGATTCTGTGGCTGCTCTGCCACTGTAGACAACTCTGATGTAAGAAGTTCTGTCATATTCATTGCTAGTGCTGCCCTCTGGCAGTGAGAGTGGATTCCTCTGTCCTTCCCCCTTCATGGGAAGGAGCCTGCACCAGGGCTCTAAGGTTTGCAGTTTTTTAAGTTGTAATTTTCTACTATTTTGTGTTTGAGTGAGGGCTAACCCTTGAGGAGAGGCCATTACCGAACACAGTGTCACCACATCCTTTCTGTCAACGTGGTTTTGACGTGCACGCAGATCCATTTTGTTTTTAAGAGATGCCTATTACATGTGGGCCAGGCAAAGCGAGAGACATCTATGAGCTGCACAGTTTGTAGTGGCTGATTCTCTAATTTTTTTCTTTTGTATTTTCCCCACAGCAATTGCTAGAAGGTGTGTCAAGCAAAATGAAAGCCCCTAAAAAAATCCATTGGATTGATAAAGCAAACCATGGGATGGCAGTCAAAGGACGAACGACAGACGATGTCATGGAAGAAATAAACACACAAGTTTTTTCGTGGCTCAGAGAGAATGCTGAACTGGAGCACAAATGATCTGCAGTGTTTAAGGGGTATCTTCATTTAGATGTTCCTAAATGCAGCAAATTAAGAGTTTGTTATTTCTGAGAGATGCATTTTTTTAGAACAGGTATTTTCAGAAGTCTAAGTGTAAATGCAAATAAAACATTTTTGTGTGAATGAAAAACATTTTGCAAAACGATAAAGAATTTTTTAAAGGAAGGACAGAAAATCTACCGAATATTTAATACCACAGCAGCATTATTTTCTGCATTTCTATGCAAATATCTGTATACAACACTTAGTGCTCTCCATCAACAACTAAAAGCTTTTGACTTTACTGGCTGCCCAGGGAGGTGGTGGAGTCTCCGTCTCTGGAGACATTCAAAACCCGCCTGGATGGGTTCCTGTGCAACCTGCTCTAAGGTGGCCCTGCTCTGGCAGGGGGTTGGACCAGATGATCTCCAGAGATACCTTCCAACCCCTGCCATTCTGTGATTCTATGACTGATATTTGAATTAATACACTGGAAAGAATCTATTCTGACAGCAAACCTTTAGATGCATTTCATTTCTGAGTGTATTACTGACGCTGTACTTGGAAAGAAAACCTGCAGATTTGTAGACTTCTGTGAGCGCGCGCCCTGCCGGTGGGCAGCAGGTGTTGAGCTGCTCTGCCTTGGGGCTGTATCCTGGCAATCCAGTGATGCAGGGGGAGGAATCTCTTGTCATTTATGATGTCACTGCCCCAGGGGGCCAGATTCTCATCCTGTGTGGGGAGGAGGAGGTAACACGGGCATGGTTGTGCATGAGGAGCAAAGAACATGGGACGGTTTTGAGAAGTTACCCTCCAGCAACTTCCCTTGTGCAAAGGACTGGTGGTAGCGGCCCTTTGGAGAGATGGGCGTGGAAAAGTATTACATAGACCTGATAAGAGACAAATTATGTTTCTGCTGGTGGAGGAACTCCTGGAGGAGGAAGCAGTCGTGGCACGTTGCACAAGGCTCCTGTCAGGAGGGCTCAGAAGAGGCATGTGGGGGTCTGGGCCTCGCTGCCCCTTAGCAGGAGGAGCTGAGGTCTTCAGCTGAGCTCCAAGGTTGTGGAGCGGATGAAATGCTTTGTGCATGCTCGCAGCTGCAGGCTTCCCCAGTACGGGCTGCGAGTAACCTGCTGGTATAACCAAAGGTTACAGCAATATATTAATTGCTTTCAGCAATTAAGTCATCAAGTATCAGCGGAATGATGACTGAGATGACCCCTGTGATGAAATGGATGGTTGGTCCTGAGAAAAGCGTCTTGGCATTGTCTCCTGAGACAGTGGTGTCATCTCTGCTGCCATCAGCTCCCTAAAACCTGCGCCGGGCGTTGTCCATCTCTGTGGCTTGCTGCTCGCTGCTGGTGCTACCCGCTGCAGGTGAGCGGGCAGCGTCAGCCCGGAGGTCGTTCTTGGGAGGTGCTGCTGTGCGGGACACTGCAGAGCTGCTGAAACGGACTCTGAGTCAGCCCTGGTGGCCTGAGGGGGTTTCTCTGATGTTCCGTCCAAGTGCTTAGATCAGATGATAGCCTTTCCAAAATCAGATACGATATTCTTCTGTTGTTTCTCACAAGATGCCTCACGAACGCTGGTCTCCCAGCAGTGGAGCATAGCAAACATTCAGAGCTTTGCAAAGAAAATAACCGTGTGGTTTTTAAACTGATGGGCTGTGTT
The DNA here is from genome assembly GCA_013400135.1 of Rhinoptilus africanus. Taxonomy (NCBI): domain Eukaryota; kingdom Metazoa; phylum Chordata; class Aves; order Charadriiformes; family Glareolidae; genus Rhinoptilus; species Rhinoptilus africanus. Next base: position 11,476 of record VXBO01012546.1, read on the forward strand.
ACAGAGAAAATAGATCTTCGACTTGGACTGGAAATGTGCTAACTTTAAAATTCAATGGATTTAGACTTGACTTTAAATCCACCGACGCATCATTTTCAGATGATGTTGATATGCTCAAAAGTAACAGCTGAATTACTTAGTGTGAGTGGAAAGCAGGTATTTTAAAAATTGACTGTGATTGCTTTAGTTTCGGTAGTCACTGTTCAATGCTACTCAATTCTTTTCATACTGTCAAAGAGACCGAGTTTCAGAGACAAAGCATCCGTGAAAATCATACAGAAATTAAAACTTTTACCTAATATTCCTAAAGTGTCCAACAGCACTGTGTTCTCCCTTAGGTTAAAAAATATATTATAAACCCCACCTCATTGTCTTTAGGCACGCTGATTGTCTCAGAAGGAACAAAGTTACGGGCCAAAAAAGATGACTTTGGATAAATACATGGATCTGGGGGGGCAGATTTACAATCTTTATTCATAGAATGGTTCGGGTTGGAAGGGACCTTAAAGATCACCTAGTTCCAACCCCCTGCCCTGGGCAGGGGCACCTCCCGCTAGACCAGGCTGCTCATCAGGTTGCTAGGAAGTATTGGCATTTCCAAGGTATCTCAGGACAGTAACACGTCACTGATACAAACATGTTTTTTATTTAAAAAAAAATTATAAAAATGTTTTTGAACAAGGCTCTGCAACCACTGCATGATAAAAAGGAAATAGGGGGTGCTTGCCTTTTCTTATGTATGCAGATCATGACACAGTAAACTTCATGATATCCATTGACAGTATCCATTGGCATTTTAATCCAAGGTTTTTTTCTTTCCTTAAGAAGCCAGTCTGAATGTAGGTAAATATTTTAAAAAATTGTTATATTTTTTTCTATTAGAGTTCATCTTTGGCCTGCAGTCAAGAAAGAAGAAACATTTTTCAGTTAATTGGAAACTCAATTTTTAACTGTCTAGTCCTGAAAATACATGCAAAAATGTCTCTTAAGTTCAACAGGTGTTAATGTCCTGGTAACTGATGCCGTGGGGTATTGAGCAACGGCTGTTCCAGGCTGGCTGAGTAAGAACTGAAGACATCCCGCACTTTACATTTATCGCTGCACATACTGTACCTTTTTTCTGTGGCATGTACATGGAAAAAGGTCATCATCAGGCTGCTGCACTTTCTCCATCCCTTCTCTGATTTTTGGCTCGCTCACTTGCAGGCTGGCATATTCCTGGTTTTTAAAAAAGGAAGGTATTGTAAATTCGTAAACTCGTTAAGATTGTACACCTGGTTGTAAATACTGCACCAACTCAGCTGAGTGATTGCATTCAAAACTCTGGGGTGACACAATCTGTTACTCCGCACTGTGTCAGCGAGAGGGTAAGCAGATCCTGAGCTGCTGACAGGAGCCCCTTCGGGCGCCTCCCTGGAGCGTCGGTATCTGGGTGCTAATGCACGGGTATGTTCAGCTGTGGTTCACAGGGTGTGCGTCTGATGTGGAATTCTTTGATCATGGTGGGCAACATATTCTTGCAGATTAGATCAAGATTTATTGGATCCCATCCCTTCTCTCAGAGCGCCAGCACGGTCTTAAGGGGTTTCATAGGAAATGACTGCATGCAATGGCTGTGAACCAACGGAAGTACTCAATTGCTGATACTTGCTTTGGGGCTTCAAGTACTGGCCTGGCCAACTTCCAGCATCTCCGCTGCCCTGAATTCCTTCTGTGGGATTTCTATTTTTGTGGTAGTAGAAGTTAAAACTATACTAACCTGGAAAAGTTTGAAATAGTAACAAAAAATGTGATCTCCCATGAGATTGTTTCTTGCAAATTCTTGTCCAGATTTCGCAATATTTTTTGCCTGTCAAAGAAAAGAAAAGGTTTCTTTTTTTTTTAATTCTCAAAAAATAGTTTGCTTCAGGATGCCAGTATTGATTCTGGAGTTAAGTACAGTGTTGACAGTTTAGGGTAACTTACTTAGTTTTCTTTAAGCATGCTTAAAAGTCAGGCATTCTTATGAATTTTTCCAAAATTCAATTTAATTTCAAGTTACGGGCAGTATCATGTATTTTTTTAAAAGTGTTTTTCTTGTTTGCAGAGCTGATGACAATAATTTCTAAGTCCTTCTTATAGTTTTTTTTTTTTAAAGAAATGTACTTATTGCTCTATTTTGCCCAGAAACATTACCAAGTACTTCTAAATGTATATTTACCTCTTCGTCATGCTCTTTTGCCCACTGTAGTTTTTCTAGTAGATCACTCAGGTCACTTTTAAATGGAATATAATGTTTCCATGGCTGCAGCTCATTATAAAAATGCTCATAGTAGATGGAATCTTGCTTTAGCACCACGCTGTTTCCTGCTAGTAGATAAGGCAATCTATATGCTGCCACTGTGCCATCAATATTAATTTGATATTTATACTGGAAAGAAAATGACCATCAGTTATTAACAAAGAGAAGATCCAAGTCGCTTGGTTAGGTTGTATTATTCTGAGGGCACTGGTATTACTGACTTGCCGATATTGAGAAATGTAGGATTGGTTAGGCAAGCACCAATGTTTAAGTAGCTTTTATTATTTAGTTTGTAATTCATCACAGTGCAGGGTACACAGAGATGCGCCCTCTTCATCAATTAAGTTCTCCGGAAATTCTTAGACGCTCATCCTCGGGTGTGAGGGTAGATGTGCCACTTCATCCACTGATTTTCCCACTATGTTAGTTATGTTAGTAGACCTGATCGCTGAGTCAGGAAAAAGAAATAAAAAAGGAACTTGGAGTTACACAGATTACACAAGGTTCTACAGAACCTTTAGATGTAAAACAACATTGTCATTCCTCAGTGTAAGAGCTACACAGCAGTTAATCCCACGGGAAGGGATGCCTATTCATGCTTGTTATTGGTGGTGTGCTGAAAAACTAAAAATCACTTTATAATCAATAATACATACAAAGTTATGTGATAACGGGAAACACCAAGAACCTAGTTCTATGAAAAACAGTTAGTGGCTTACCTTAAAAAAATCAAAAAATGAAATGTGCTTAACAATGGGGCCATAGAGGCTTTCATCGTGTTTGAAAAAAAAGAAGTTTGTGAAAGCAGCATCTATGATCTCTGGGTATTTTCTGCTGAGTTTTACAAGTTCAAGCCTCTCTTTGCGGCTGTCTCGTCCTCTCCAGAATGCTGTGGTATTCTTGTCTTCCCATGATGGGCCAGTATTTGCTTGAACTGACATCATATCCAGGCTGACTCTGGAGGAGAAAGAAGTGATTTAAAAACATTTCCAGTAGGCTTCACTATTAAGTGCTATTGCTTAAAGAGTTTGCAGTACCAACAGGCAACTACAACATGGCATGTGGAAAAAGTACCTGTCAGCTGTCATGAAAAAAGTGGCTAAAAGGGGTTATTGTTGCCAGAAAGATGAGGGTGATAGCAGGTAATGCAATAGCTGATAATGGTGATGAAACAGTCAGGGTAGTCCAAAGCAAGGTTTTTATGTAACTAGCATAACACAACAGGCTTCACTTCCTTTGCGAAATTAAAACATGGAAATTGGGGAAGCAAAGGGGAGCAAACATAGGAAAAGTCTTGAGAATAAAGACAAGGGACCTGAACCGAATGCAGTGAAAAGACAAGCAGGTTCAAAGTGGATAAGAAAGATCTTTTAGAAGCTGGCTTTGTAGTGTTTCAAGACAGTGACAGAGCAGTCACAAAGGCCAGTTACCATCAGTAATCAAAGTGGGAGATGGTAGGTCCTTGGTTGACAATTCTGGCTACATTGGACTTTACAAGGTACAGAAAAAAGATTCTAGGAAAATCAGGAAAGAGGCCTGGCCAGTTGTCAGCGTCTTCATGAGGGAGGGAAAAAAACCAACCAAACAAAATGCCTACCTTCTAAGTGCTGTTTTCAGTCACTTCACCATGTTTAGATTAATTTTGGTTTTTGAAATGAAATAGTGAAGTATTTTAATATGTCATTTATGTTATACAGTGCATAACAGGTGGTGGAGTCTCCATCTCTGGAGACATTCAAAACCCGCCTGGACGCGTTCCTGTGTAACCTGCTCTAAGGTGGCCCTGCTCTGGCAGGGGGGTTGGACTAGATGATCTCCAGAGGTCCCTTCCAGCCCTATGATTCTGTGATTCTGTAACTTGGTCAATGGTAAGATACTGATTGCACAGTTACTGCCTGCCTCTTGGGTGCCAATGTCTCAAAGGCTAAAGAAAGAGTAAACCAGTTAATATACTGTTAATACAAATACATTTTTGGAAGATCACTCACTGTGAATTTTGGGAAAATTTTAAGGAATTTCTTACCGTCCCATAGTCTCCAAAACCGAGTCTGTTAAGTCATATGTTGGCATAACGATGTCTTTTGTCTCACTGGACCCACACCATGAGAAGATGGGGTGCAGGTTCTGTGGGGACTTCTTTTTCTCCAAAGGCCAGTCCCCCAAATTAACAAAAAATTCTACATCTGGCATTTTCACCTAAACAGAAGCAAAGTAGGCACAAGTGCATTTTAATACAAAGCATTAATAATTCTGCTGGCATCCTGCATTTTGAAAACAACCTCACTAAGAGAAAAAAATAGCCAGGTCTCTAATATACTTAATGTAATAAATTGTTGAAGTTCAGAAACATGTAAGAAGTACTAAGACCACAGAGTAAAGCCTACAAGATAGTATTTTTTTTAAAAAAAGGATTTGCACAAAGTCATATAAATGCTCTCTTTTTTTTAAAGGATAGAAACACCCCGCTTTAGGGGATGATTTCTTGTTATACATGTCATGATTTGCCACATGATCTTTGTAGCAGGCTAGCACTGGGACCTTGTAAGCAATTGTATAGTTCCAAGGTAAGTTGAACCACCTTGTTGACTGTGTGGGAAATTGCTGTTGGGTGGTAAATAGGCTGACTGTTACATCAGTGAACTGATTTGCCCTGTCTGCACGGTGACTAAATAAAAGAGAAGTAAGAGAAATGAACAGCCATGATGGGAAGACCGCATTTAGTCAGCGCTGGGGTTAATTATTAAGCATAACATCCTCACCTTTTTTTTTTTAAATAATTGGTAGCATGAACCATATTTGAAATCACTGTTGTAGCCAAAAAAGCAGGCAAAATACTATTGATGGCCCTGACTGTTAAGCACTGCGTGTGGTTCTGGTATTTGCAAGTGAAGTAAGAGATGGTACAACAGAAGGCAGCTACTGCAATAGGGATGGACGAGCTGCCTTCTGAGAAGATGAAAATGGTGAGACACTTCAATTTGGAGAGCAGAAGGCTGACAGCGACATATGGTTGACTAACACATGCCCTGAAGGCACGTATAATGTCAGTGCAGAACGGATGCTGTGCCTGTTCTTAGTTCACCCTCTTCGTGAGACTGATTTTTTAAAAAATATGTCTCCCTACATCCCCCTCAGTTGCCTTTTTCACAGCAAAAGAATCCTAGTCAAATTAGCTTGTCTTTGCATGCCCAAACATCCTTCTTGTTGTGTAGCTCTTTTTTACAAAGTGAAATAAGAACTGCTCTGTTTTCACAAGATAGGCATGTCACAGGTTTCATACTGTATCATCATCTTTTTCCTTCGGTTTTTGCCTCCCTCCTTAATAAGTCTTAATTGGTTATTTAACTATTATGAACCTCTGATTATTATAGTGGCATTGTTGAAAAAGTGCTGGAATAACTCCAAGATCTCTGTCCTGACTACTAACAGATAATTTAGAGATCATGATTGTATAAGTGTGATTAGGACATTTTGTTCAAGTGTTATCATCAACTATGTTAATATCTACATGAGAAAATAACTTCTCTGAAGAAGGAACAATTATGAATGTTAATAATTCTCAAATTAAAATATACATATACACATAAAAATAGAGTTTAAACATATTGCTGACTCCTCATCATATATATGCATCAAAGCATTTCTCCTCTCAAAACCCTTTATTCCTCAGATCAGAATGGCTGGTGACAAGCTAACATTTCTGGATTCTTCTGTAGCCCAAATAGGTTTCATTAAGTTTCTAATTTAATTTATGTTTATGGACAGAGATAGAAATTAGTAATTTGCCAAATATCAAACACCCCCTTAAGCAGGTGAAAATATTCTCTAACTTGATGATGCGCGAAAGCCTTCAGCAGAGACCCCCAGAAATTCTAAACAGAGAGACCCAAAGCAGTACTTTTTGTCTTCAGTATAGGGCACAAAAGGTGTTATTGTGTACCTTCATTTCAAAGGGGGCTTTGGCTACACGTGCTAATCCTCAGCACTAAAATGTGTTAGTACAGTGCCATCTAATGGTTATAATGGACATAGAAAAGCTACAAACTATATCTTCTCTACGTCCTTAATGGTAACATCATTCAACGGGTTAAATCATCTTCTCCAACCCAATAGCTCTTTCAGTGACACTGTTTTAATAGAAATTCCTGCAGTATTTAATGGGGATGAGACAAATTGTGTTTTCTAGATCTGTAAACAGTTTCTGTGTTTGGGATTTGCAAATCTTTTCCAACGTTTAGCCTAAATACCTTTGATGCAATTTAATTCCATTATTTCTTGTCCAACACTACTGACACCGAGAACAGCCTACTTCTATCTTCCACAGAGCAACCTTTCAGATAATTAAAGGCTACATTCATATCTTCCCTTAGACACTGTTAGATGAAACAATCCCCACTTAAATGAATCATCATTTGTGTGTCTAATCATTCTCACCACTTTCCCGTGCAATGTCAGTAACGGAACAATCTTTCCTGAGGCTTGACACCCAAAGGCAGACACAGTAGCACTAACTGATCCATTTCTAATCCTCAGTACAGTGGAAAGGTCACTTCGCATTTCTTCCATGTGTTTGTTCTGTTAATGTGTGTGTTCAGCTTTTTGCAACAGCAGCCACTGTTGAGTCATTAAATTTGTGGTATGGTAACCCTGACACTTTTCTGCAGAAAATAACCACTCACCCCCTATTTTAAATAGGTGTCATAACTATATGACTTATCCCACCTTTGTGTAGCATCCTGCCCTTGTCACTTTATTTTATCCATTTTCCATATAATTTCTCTTACTTGTTAATAAAATTTTTAATTATGATGCTGTGCTGTGAGGTGCTTGCAGGTTCTTTCATTTTTGTTATCTGAAAAATCAATAAGCGTATTCTCTAAGTCCGTCATTCAGTCAAGTTATTAAATGGTGACTGAACCTAGGACAAACCACTGAAGAATACATTTGTGACACCTTTCACCTCTCTGGAAACACTGGCAACTATTACTTAAGTACGGCTTTCCATGCAGGTTACAGTAGTTTATTCTAGGCAACATTTTCCTATCTTGTTTGTGAGAAACTTGGGAGACTTATCCTCAAAAGCCTAACTAAAATTAAGATACTTGACATCGATATAGGAAGACTATTATCTCGTTATAGAAAAAAATATATATAGTTATGACCTATTTTTATGTTAAATCCATGTTGTTTCATACCAATTACCTTATCTTTCAGCTACTTATAAATAATGTGTTTATTTTTTAAAAGATTTTAACGGATTTTTTTTAGGTGAACAACTCCATACTTCAGTAGCTCCTCTCTCTTCTTTCTTTCCTTTTTAGAAGGCAAAGTGCTTTGTCTTTTTACAGTCAAAAATAGATATTAACTTGGATATCTTTGTATTTCTCTTACTACTCTCTTTACGTAATAATCACACATTTGTGTGTGCTGAAACTTCAGCTCTACCATATTCTGTCACTATATACGTAATGTCATTTTTTTCTCCGAAGTTTCCCTAGGGAAAAGTCTGCATGGTGCTTTTTGCTTATACATCAAGGGAAGTTTCCCCACATGCCACCTGTTAGGCTTTTGGTGCTCTTTCTCAACCATTCTCGTCTTGTTTTCAACATATGGAATTTAATGGACAATGATAGGCATTCCCTATATTTTTCAGTCATCCTGTAAAATATGCTAGCAGAGACAGAATTTTCTATTAGATGCTGCAGGATGATTTATTTAGTCTACAGAGAACAAAACCCCACATTCTGTCTAAATCTATCAAACTCTCCTATAAAAGCTTGCTATTCAATTAACATTTGTGATACTCCATACATGGACCAAATAAGCACTCCAGAACGTGCCACCTTCAAGGAAAATGACCTTTCCATTATTAATCAAAGAACAAGAAGGGCTTTTTAACAGAAACAGCAACAAACATGCTGAAGTATATTTGTTCCCCAGGCGTCTATAAATTAGAACGTATAGAATAAATGACTGTACAGATGTACTCACTTTTCTTGTCAAAGAAAGCAGTATGGCATCCATGAAAATTCTGAAGCCAACATGTTCCCCATACGTCTTTATATAAACCTGAAAATAAATAAAGGTTTTACTGCTCTGGTGTTTTCATTTCAGAGAATGACTGGCACAACTTAGAGCTCTCTTAATCACGTGGGAAGCAACTAGTGGCTGTACAGATTGATAAATCAGCTGTGAAACTTTAGAAATCTTGCTTTAGAAATCTTTGCTTGCTTTTGCAGATGCTTTAGGTCTGTCTCACGGAAACAGAAACTGGAGAAGCTAGCTGCCTGTTTCTGTTGTGTTCCACTATTAAAAGGAATTGTAGCCCTGATCCTCCATGGAGCTAAGTGGTATTTCTGTACCACACAATTATGCAACATTTATTGATGCTTGTCAAATTAGATGATCACAACACTCCACAGCAATATTAGTCAGAGAACAGGAAACTGAATTAGCGTTTAATAGACTTGAGTCTGTGCCCAGTACTCATATTGATTGCTTGGAAAGTTAATTTGCCTTCACTGTGCTTTAGTTGCTTCAGTTGTACCGTGGACAAAAAGCCCTTTACAAAGTAGGGCAGATACTATCGAGCTCATACACAAACTGCAAAGTGTTCAAGGACAGAGAAGCAAGCAGAGGAAGTTTCTTAAAGAACACAAAACAGTAAGCCTTTAACTGGGAAGAGCTAAAAGCAGCCTAGTTGTGTGACTTGCCACCAAGTGCCCGTATGGACTTCAGATCACCCCATGCCATACCTCGTTATCTTTGATGGTGTAATGACACAAACTCTGTCTTTGTCCAAACCTCTGTGGAATTTCTTTTGCAATCTTATCTGGATCAACAATGGGAAAATTTGCTAGGTCTCTTTGAATCTGTGGAATGCTTTGAGGGCAGTTCATCTCTTCCAGCCAGGCACTGCTCTCCTCCTGAGGGCAGTCACAGTTTTCATGGTAAATAGGTCCTATCAGGAACACAATTATTATTTTAATAAGTCACAGTATTGAGCTGTTGTGATCAGAGAAGAGGGTCAGGCACCGAGTATTCATTGCTTGGGGCCAAACCTTCAGCAACTCTAAATGGACATGTTTGAACTTTTTTTTTACTCCAGTGGAGTCACACCTAGCTACATGAGCTTCTGTGCAAGCCCTCTACATGAATTTGCTAGGCAACGGCTTCGCTGCATTTGTTTCTTTTTACTATTTTGAATAGTACATGCAGGACACCTATAATGAATCCGTAATTCCAGTGGGATTTGATAGTTCTGAGAAGTACTGGGGTCCTGCAGAATCCTATGCTAATCCTAGAACACATCCTGGGACACAGTTTGTGAGAAAAAGCCACAACAAAAAATCTGTGTGTAGTGCTGCTTCTTACCTTTTAAAATGTATGGAGACTTTGCAACATGCTTCTCTCCAGTTTTGACTTCTATCTTCAGGTTTTTGTAGCTTGCATACATCCTGTATCTCACAAGGAAGGAACCATCTTTCCTGTCTAATACTTGCACACCAACCCGAGTGAACTGTTCATCAGGAGCAGTGATCTTCACCTGGAACGCATTTTCACCTGGTGACGAAGTGAATCTACCAAAAGAGTAAGTGGGAGCTCAATAAAAAAAAGGAAACACACAACACCTTTCTTCTTAGTCTGATATATTCCTTTTCAGGTTGATAGAGTTCCAGTGACTTCACTGAGCTACACTAGGTCTTTATACGCGGATCCTAATGTTCACAAGCAAGGCATTGAGAGATAATTTTGTTCGGCTACCTAAAATGTTAGAATCATTAGACATCAAGACTGTTCCACTCAGATACTCATAAGCACACCTCCAAAATTACTTGGCGCCCTACATGTTGAACAGTGTTAGAAATATGGTCTTTGATTATATGGGTATAGAGTAACTTTAAAAATCCAGCGTAACTCTTGATTAATAGTAGCTCAAGTGTAAAACGATGGGAAGGTAGATAGCATGCAGATAAATGCATCTTGGTGGATATATCTTGGTATATCAAGGGGCAACAGTTTCAAACTGAAAGAAGGTTAGATTTAGATTGATAATAAGGAAGAATTTCTTTGACAAGGGTGGTGAGACACTGGAACAGGTTGCCCAGAGAGGTGGTGGAGGCCCCATCCCTGGAAGTGTTCAAGACCAGGCTGAATGAGGCTTTGAACAACCTGATCTAGTGGAAGTGTCCATGGCAGGAAGGTTGCACTAGCTGATCTTTAAAAGTCTCTTCCAACCCAAACCATGCTATCATTCTATAAAAAAATATCAGAACAAGCTTCACTTTAGCAGCTTAATAAGTCTGTTATTTTACATACAGAAGCAAAATGTTTCCTGCTTACTTTGTTTTCCAAAAATTAAGGAAGTGAACAAAGTTAGACATTTTAATCATTATGGTAGCTCATACAGGGGAAAAAAGGGTATTACAAATGCCCGTGGCTTGGCAGGGAAAAAACATTTTAGTGAGATCATGTAATTCAATGTGTACTTATGACATTTTGGTAGAATTCATCATACAGCAACTGTAGAAAAGTCTCAATAAAACCAAATAAAATAATTTGAAAAATCATGAAGTTATCATATATCACAGAAGTATTAACAAAGTTGGCATAGTTGAAACGCTGCATCTGCCAACTTTCTTCCACCTCTGTAAACACAGTCCCAAATATGTAGGAAGAGCCTGGGATAAGGAAGAGGGGGTGGGAGTGGGTGGACTAATGGATTACAGCCCAGCAGCGTGGTCACCTTTCCTATAACTTGTCCAGACACACTAGAGAGCTGCCAGTTCAACTAAACACAGTTACTTCCAAGATAAGCCAAATGAGCAACTTTCAGACTTGTGCATGCAAGGGTGCATCTAATACGGACAACCTGGATTGAGCATTCTGAGCTCCTATCCAGCTTGTATGGTCAGGGTTTCTGTCCTGTAGAAACAGAAAGTCATGAGTGTCCTCTGAAAACCAAGTTTACCAATTTCATTTCTATGAAGTTGACTTAATGGTCTATAGAGTACTTCCTAAATCATAGAATCGGTGAGGTT
>VXBO01012547.1:0-37586 GCA_013400135.1 Rhinoptilus africanus
AACTCCCCCACCACGTCTGGTTGTCCTGTCTCCCCTGAAAAGGACATAGCCTTCCATGGCGGTATTGCAGTCGTGTGAGCCGTCAGTATGCTGATACTGATTCTGCTCCTGTCAGTTAAAGGGCTTTGAGGAAGAAACCACCTCCTAAAGTAAATCCCCCCCCTAAAGAAAAAAAAAAAAATCGATTGACAACAAAATGCATTTGCACACATAGAGTCAGAGACAAAAGGATTTTTCAAAGATGCCTGGGGATTTGAATAAATACGTTTAGAGATATCAGTATATATATCTCAAATAGATGTCGAGGTCAGATCAGCTATAGATGCTTATCCTCTATCCATGCTGCTATGGGACTTTTGGTTAGCAAGACGCACAGGCACATTAGTAAGGGAGGCAATCCTTGGCCTCGTTCATCAGCTCAAGTCCCATCTGAGATGCTGTTTTGCAATATGTGCTTCGTCTGTGTGAATAGACTTTCTAATTCATTTCAGTAGGAAGTGATGAGAAACACAGGTACTTCCAGATTGTATTTGTGTTTAAACAAACAAACAAACCAAAGCAAAACCTTGCATGCCATTTAAACCCTTCTCTTTCTAGTTTTCTTGGGTTTTTGAATATCAGATCTTTCCTACAGAAAATTTTCATGTATTTGTACCTTGTACAAATAAATTTAGAAAAGAATAGTGACTATCAAGAAGCTAAGGGATGACCTAGAAATACTTTTTTTATACTTTTATTGGTATTTTTTTATCAGTTCATGGGAGAGCGAATGTCTCCAGGTGATAGATGATTTGCAAAGGGACCATTCGCACAGAAGTCTGACAGAGCCACTTTTGATTTCAGTTTAAAGCCTAGTTCTCCGCTAAAGAAATGCTTTTGCACTCCTGTACCAGCCAGATGAAGCTGTTAGACCACTCCCATCACACAAGATGTAGCTGGTTCTTGGTGCCAGATCTGTACCAGCAAAGGAGTTTGTTTTTCACAGCAAACTGAGCATTAGAGTGGCTGTTTGGCCAGCAAGGAGCAAGGGGATGTGGGTTAGTCACACCGTACTGGGCTCTGCCTTTTTAAAAATCAGCCTTTTGCATTTCTTGGAGCTTAGCACAGCTACTGAAAGCAGCTCTGCCCTGTCAATTTTATGAGGACATTTCATTCCCAGGCCTTTCCCTGCAGTCCCACAATTCTTTCACATAACAACTTCTTCTTAGGAATATCTACTCATGGTTTTCCTCTGTCATATTTGCCAAATCCTCCTGTAATCTGTCACAAAAAAAAAAGCCTAATTTCCCATGACTTCCAGTAAATATATAGGCCTTCAGAGAAAACAAACAAGCAAGCAAATACCCAGTCCCCACATTATTTTAAGGTTGTTTTTTTCCCTGTCCAGCTGCAATTGCACATTTTCTAACTTGAAACATGAACAATTCACTACCAGTATACAACTGTGCCAGACACTCATCCATCCCGATATTCTCCCACTCCCAATTTCTATGCATTAGCTTAGAAACAAGCTGTATTGCTGTCTCTGCATCTTGGAAGAGGTCAATGTATTAACACGCTACTGATTTTTTCTGAGTCTAGATGAGGTGTGGGGCAGAATCAGCAGAACTGTAACACTTTATGCATTTTTTTCAGATGTCTCTGATGCTCCCTAATGCGAACTTTGACATAAAAGGTCATTCAAATGGGGGGAAAAAAGGGGAAAAAGAAAAAAATCTGAGCTAAACCTTTCTTCACTCCTTGCCCTGGGATGACACTACATCCAGGTCCTTCACGAAAGCAGTAATTGGGTTCTATGGTTACTTACATCCTTCTGAATAAGGAGTAATTTCAGAGAAGTCCAGGGAGTTAGGCTGATTTTAAACTGAGCCAGCTTTGATATAATTCAGATTTATTTCTGTGGTTCTGTTTCACCTTGTTTCATGCATAAGTGATGTCTGCCAAATCATTGTTGGTTTTTTATTAGAAAAATTAAATCAATCCATAAATTAGCTTGCTCGTTACAGATGTGGGGAAGCAAGGGCTTTCCTTTATCTTCATAGGTAATGATCCCAGTTTCTACAGAACACTTCATTTCCATTTGCAAGAGAATTTCATGACTTGTACAACGAACTCTGTGGCTCATGAAACTCTGACAATGGTTTTTCACTCCTTTCTTTTGGTTAATTGTAACAAATTTCATTGCCTTGTTATAAAGAAGATTATTTCTGTGAAGGAAATTCCTGCCCAAGGTATATAAGAAGGTGAGAGATTTCCAAGCTTTGTCTCTTGAACATATTAATAGTGCACCAAGGTTTAGCCTCTTTCACTATGAATTTAAGAGAGGAGTTTTGGAGTTCCTTCCAGATATAAAGAAGTGAGAATGCCTCTGCTGTTTTCAGAGAGTAACCGTCTGTCTGTTTTCTTGGCAAGCGCCAGAGTAAGTGGATGGCAGCTGGTGACAAAGGCTATGACTGCACTTGCCATTTTCTTGTGAAAGCTGAAGCAGAACATTGGCCTGAAGCAATTGCTGCTGAGTTCCTTATGTCTCCAGCATGGTGAGGGAGGGGAGTTATGCAGATGTAAATATTTATATCAAATATGCTCATTATAACTGCAGCTGCTAGTATATTTATACCCCGAAATAACAGGAATGCTTTAGATAATGTCATCATTTCCCACCAGTTATGGGGAGGGGGTCTCTTGCAGCTACAGGAACCTCAAGCAACTGCCTTCTGCTTTATTGTCTGCTACATATTTTATGCTGAAGGTGTTGCCTGTAGGCGACCTGCTCTGTCTTGGACTCCTGACTTCAGTCTGTGTTTTTAGCAGTACCTTTTGATCAGATCAAAGGCCGCCTGTGAGTGACAGTGGAAGTCCTTTCTGTCGGGAACCTGATGTGATGCCTCCTCAGTCCCAGCTCTGGGGACCTTAAGGCATATCAGCAGCGCAGAATGACACTCTGTCAGTCTGCCATCATCTTATTTCTTAGGCCTTTCCCTCTCTCTGCCTTTGCTTTGAAATTTCTATTTAATTCCCTCCCTGAGCCCTTAGCAGTTTTTATAGTCTTATCTGAACCTTTAGCTACGTCCCCCTTCTTTAATTGTGAACCTCATGAGACCCACGGTGCCAGGTGAGGTATTGCAGCATTTCCTCCTGCCAACACTTTTCTTTTTCCACTTTTGTTGTATTTCCCGCTCTTCTTCATCCCACCCAGTCTATATTATTCTCTTCCTGCTACTCCCAGGTCCTTACAGGAGCGGTTGTTAGCTTTGTGCATTAAAGGGAAATATCGTATCATCTCTTATTGCCCTACAGCAAGGCAGGATGATCATGATTCATTTCCTGAATGAAAGATTCACGGCCCCAGGGGCATTGAAACAAGCCACACTATTTCCCTCCCACTCTGCAAGAAATAAAGAATGATGTTGGCAGAGAAAAGTATATGATTTGGTGGACAAATAATGCCCTGATCTGGTGCTCCTGCTGACACAGACACTGTGCCAAGCTGCAGCAGAGCCACAGTAGCTACACAACCAACAGCTTCCTTGCCATCCTCGGTGCAGCTATCGACAGCTTCAGGGACCGATGTTGGATCTCTCCCCCACTTCATTGAATACAATCTATCTGTCCCGAGTCCAGTGGGAAAATCCAAATCGTTTTCACCCATCCTCCTTTTCATATATTCGGGCCTCCTTTAAAAAGCCTAAATATGCCTCCTGGTGAGAAACTTTCAACCAAAGTTGCTGATCAATAAGTAAACCTAAAGTTAGTCTACCTGTGCCACACAAATCATCACGGGCAGCTGCACCGGTGTAAAACAAACATGAAAAAGACAAAGCTGTGTCCTGACAGACTATGATAAATATAAAATCATGAGCTTGGAATAGTGGAGCAAGTGGAAGATATCTACTGGGGTAAGCAGAAGACATAGAAAAATATATGAAATAAGTGCTGTGCTTATGTTTGTATGTTTCTGTGCGTCTGTGCCTGTGTGTTTATGAGCTCATACAACCTGAAAAATTAAACCCCTAAATTATAGCCCAATGCTAATTTCAAACAGAACCAGAATAAGATCCTGCATTCACGTTTCAGTAACTTGTGATATCAAATGTGAACAGACTTCTTACAGTCCCTAAAGCACCCGCCAGAGGAGAAGCTTATGATGTGTAAATGAGAGTCTTTGTAATGACCTAGTGACCCTCTTCCCTTCTGCTCTGTGGTGTTCATGTGCTGCACAAGGGTGGCTGTAAAAGGGGAAGGTACTGACATTGGCTTTTCCAGCATGAGGCACCCAGGACATAGTTATGGGAAATCATACCTCCATCTTGCAGCTGTCCAGTCCCACGGGATGAATCCTCTCCTACATCAGCTTCAGCTTCCCCAGGCAGACAGGGGGCTGGTTGGTCAGATGCGCTGCATTCATGTGCTAGCTGCATGAAGAGGGCGTCCATCTCAATTGCCTCCAGGTAATTGGGGTCAGTCTGCCAAAAACAGGCCCCAAGATGGCCCAGTGGCATTGCTACCTTCCCAACATGAGTACTGCTGCCCTCCTCTACAGTAGCAACCACAACCATCGGTTTTTACCACCTATAGGCAATAAATGGATTTGAAGGTGGTGGCAGTAATTCATCTATGCCACCTCTCAGGTGGGACACAGCAGTAAAATATAGCGGGCCATGAAGAACATCCTCATGCACCCTCAAAGGCACGCAAAACTTGGATCCATCTTCTTAGTAACGCGCAAGCTCCACCTGCTCCCCATAGCCTACATTGGTTTCCTATACTCTTTGAAATTTAGCCCAAGGTCTTGGACTTTATTTTAAAGCCCAGATTTCCATGTAGCTGATAATTTCCTAGAGCTCATAAATGTAGACCATCATCAATAACTTCATTCCTCTATCACACTGAAGGTTTTACAGGGATTATTTTCTAAAACTGGACCATTGAATCTCACAGGAAGAAGGGACCATCACAAACTCTATTAGTTTCTTCTCCAAGTAGAAAGTGGTTTTTTTAATCTAAACTTCTTACATCAGCATAGGGAAATATGAAAATAGACAAATAAATAAATAATTAAACAAAACACAATGCTTCGTTGCACACACACTCCTCCACAGGGAGTGGATGAGAAAATAAAAATGACAGCTCTTAGTCATGTTGCTTAACTGCTGTTCTGGAGGGTAATCTCATATTACGTTAGTGAGTGCAATATAATGATGTACTTTAACTGGATCACATCATGGTATATGCACTTTTGTCTCTGAGGTTAGCATTAGTTGCTCCAAGAAAGAGTGAAAATGCACTGGAAAAATTACGGAACTATGTGAAATATTTTCCTTGTCCCAAGACAGGGGTGGCTAATGCTCTGGTATAGAACTAAAAGCCCTTGCAAAAGCTATTTTTTCCTTTTCAATTACTTGTACTTTCTATCCAACTTCATCTGTCAAGGTCCAAATTCTGATTTGTTTGTTTCTTCTTCCTCCTTTCTTTGTATCTTATAAATTCCCACCTCTCCATAAATTCAATCAACTCAAAGCCTGTTTGCCAGGTGTTGGCATCAGTGCTTCAGAGAATGTTTCTCGCTGTTCAGTAGCTCTGTGATTCTGCTGGTGGGGACCCCTTTCTTTTTGCACCCCTTGTAGCTAAAGCTCTAGAAGTGAATACAGACTGAAAAGCAGAGCAGCAGGCTCCCCTTTGGTCCTACGCCCGCAGAGGGACAAACCTGTCCCCCACGCTCCTGGCATGTGCACAGCTTTGCCTCCTCTCTCCGCTCCCTCCCCCTTTCATCCAGCCAGCTGGCGCAACCCGGAGGATATGCTCCCCCACAATACACTGAGCAGGGATGGTTACTATCCTTACCAGCTGACATTAGTGCTAATTTCCTGTAAGTTGCCACAGAATAAAGAAGAGGCCTCTTTCTAAAAAATCTTTCCGGCTTGCTTAAAAACACTCTCTGTCTTCTTTTCTTCCTGCGTGCAGCTTGCAGAATCAATAAGACCCTAGCCTCTTAGCCCTGAGCAGCAGAGAAGCTATTGCTATGAGCTCAGCAGGAGCAAGAGCTAGGGCAAGTACGCAGCCCAGAGCTAATCAAAAGTGCCCTCCCGCGGCTTAGGATGTTGCCAAGTGCTTGAAGCAGAACCAGAAGGCAATGTAGTATAACTCTTTTGTCAAGCAAGGAATCATTTTCATTATCCCCACTTGATTATCTCAGAGTTTCACTAATTGCACTTACCTTTACTTCACACTTACCAACAGAGGTTGGCCAAGTGTTGCTCTATAACGCTACTTTTCAAAAAGTGAGTATATCTTTGTATCGGTGCCTGATGACTATTGAAAGGGCTAAGTAGACTCTCTTTCACATCGGTCTATAATGCCATGACAGTCCGGTACAGAGACTCTGTACTCGATTAAATTATTCTCAGTATTCAGTGAAATTTCAAGCAGCCTTTACAGTTTAAATCATTTTGTTTCCCCTTACAGTATTCCTATTGCAAACTCTCCCCTAACCAAACCAAACAAACACAAACCAAACCAAAAACCCAGACAAAAAGGGACTGCTGTTTTTTATTCCTACAGGAGGTGGGGAGGAGGGCAGGTATTTTGTTGGCTGTTGTTGAAAGAGATCCCTTACCAGCATTTATAGATTTAGGGCTCTTTTTTTCAAAGAGAATCACTTGAGGGACGTACCAGGTTAGGGTGATCACTGTAAGAATTGACCTCCGCCAGGGAAAGGCACAGAGCAAAGTGCAGTAACCTTATCAGTTTCCTGATGAAGGAAAACAGGACAGGACTGAAAGAATTACAGCTTGAATGCAGGAAACTATAAATCCAGTGGTAGGCTGTGTCATTTGCCAGACTGTGTCATTTTCCTTGGGTACACTGTAGATTTCCAGCAAGTTTTGTCCTAAATCACAAGCATATGACTTTGAGGATCACATGGAATTCTGCATCGTTGCTGTATTTAAAAACAATGTTATTGCACATCAAAAATTGCTTAAGAGGACATATGTTGATTTAGTGACAAGTGATAAAGACAAGAATAAATCTCTTGAATGCAACAGGGCTCTACATTTGCCTATTGCCTGCCTACTTTAGGTTAGCTTAGTTTAGGAATACTCTGTCATCAGAGATGCTCAACAGCACTGTGATATCCTCTACACAGAGGTACCAAACTCTGTTACTGTCTCTCTCTGCATCTGAGACTTGTTTCTTTTTCGTAAACACGGACCCTCTTAGAATATCCTCTTCGCTGTGACATTTGTTTCTCTCCCTTTAGGACCAGTGGCCTTCTTGCCCTTTGTTAACGTCAACTCAAGCATGGTAAGTGGTACAGAAAACCTTGCATGAGTTCTCAAGCTCCTTCAAGAGGGCTAAGCCACCATTTAAGTCCAGCAGGCTTAAATGCATTTTCAGCACTTGACCTCTTCATAAGGATGAATTTCTCCCGCAGTGAGGACAGCATCCAAAAGTTGTTACTTTGTCAGTCAGAAGAAACTATAAAGCAATACACAGTAAATAGTATAGAAACATCAAATAAAATAATAGAATTTGTAATCATCTGTAAAATACCAGTGTCTCACAGATTATTTTCTTGGGTAACTGTTTAAAATATCAGAATTAATATTTAGAGAAGTATGTGATTATAACAATTCTACTAGAAACAGCAAAATCTGCCCAGTGAACAGTCTGCGTGTACAGCCACTGGTCTTAACCAACTCCACTGCCAACGTGGCAAGCAACAGGAAATATATTAAATGAATAGACAATTCAGAAATGTCCAACAGATAACTAAAATTGAAATTTTATTTTTTTTCAATAATATTCATCAGACATTTTTCTGACAAGACTTTTCTGAAAGATGAAGTGCAAATGGGAACCCTGTAAGAATGTTTAGAAGAATTGTACATGACATTTTTTAAGCGCCACTAAGTACACATTGAATACTTTGTAAGTATATAGGCATAGCAACATGCAAGTGTCATGTACCTAACATTACAATATGCATTTTGTCTGTTTAAAGTTATTAATGAGGAAATTAAATGAAGTAAATTTGTCTCATCATTGGTGCAATATGTTTAATTCCTGTGGATTTTGTTTACAGGTTCGTGGTTGTACTTCTGAACCATTCAAATATATCCTTCCCAAGTCCCTCCGTTGCCAATGTAAGAGCAGGATACGCTGGCATTCTGAGGAGAATGCACTCACACTGGCTATGAAATTCTTATGGTCCTTTCACAAATTAGGCCATGTTATTTATTCTAGGAAACAACCTGCTGAACTGAAGGTTTTTTGTGGTTATAAAACATCTAGACTAAAAGTAAAGGATGCACAAGGAATGCTTTATAATTCTGTTGGAAAAGAGCTAAACAGCAACTTAAACATGTGCATTAAGGACTTGAGCCTTGTTCTTCTGAAATCAATTGGCATATTGTACCCAACTTTTATGTAAGCAGGACATATATGAATTCCCTAATCCATGAGTTCACTCTCTTGGCTCACTGTTTAGGCAGAAGCAGATGATTGTAGGTCATATTTGCATATTTCTATGGAAGCTATACGGGGGGGATAAGCAAATCTGCTTTCACTGAAAAAGGACAACATGTGCAACTGCATATTTACTAACATTAATCAATGTGCATAGAAAGGAGAAAAAGAGGAAGTGATAAAGAAATCAGTCCAGCAATTAAAGATTTTCCTCCTCTTCATAATCAACATAAACAGTTGATGATCATCATTATTATTTTCTTTACAAGTTATTACTTTAAAACCCCTCCTTTTGAACCTATTATGAAAACCCTTCAATGACTTGATTGCAGAATCAGAGAATTAGTACGTTCAGAAGAAAATGGCCCCGGCGATTTTCAGCACTATGCGTAAGGGCAGGGTGAGGCTGTCTGGGGTTTGTGCTGAAATGTGAGATCAGAGCTCACACACAAAACACTGCTGTAATGACCCCGAACACAGGGACAGTGCTAAAGCGCTGACTCCAACAGGCTCGGCTTTGCACCTGGAATCTTAAAAAGAAGAACTAAAAATCCTTGAACTTTTCTTCAACAGTAGCACAGACTGCTCCTTTTAGAGGAGAGACTTTTTTTTCCCCTACCTCCTTTCCAATTGGACTGCTGCTTTTAGCCCAGCAGAGAATAAATGACTTAAGACACAGAACATGGAGGGCAGAACTACAGTAAACACAGAAGCCATGAAGAATTTCTTTTTGCCATCTACTGACAGGCTCTGGAAGCCCCTATTACTGTAGAGTCATCATATCGGCTCCACACCGTCTTCTGTCTGGTTGCGAGTACATTAAACATTGCTGAAGAAAATGAACGTGGCTGGGCAACAAGATGATTCCTAGATGCTGAAAGAATTCCCTTAGGGCTGCTGGAAGCACACAAAGCTTGGAGCATCCCGAGAATATGGAGTGATACGGAAGTGTGCTGTTAAACCATGTTTGTACCCTTATTTCCTCCTGAGTTAAAACAAGTGCAGAGTGCTGGGTTAGATTCACTGATGGCAAGAAGGAGCTGTGCCAGCTTCCAGTAATGCCAAGTAGACAATTCCCAGTTGCTTTAGAGGTACTAGGTCCACTCTGAAACACCACGTAGGAAGTCCCACTCTTTTGACAAGAGTATCTACTCTGCTCTGTTGACATCAAAGGCTGCTCTATCCATCTAATTTTCTTTTATTGTTTGCAGTAGTCCTTCCCTGTGCCCCATGCATTGAGTGTTTTTAATGTAAACATGCCCTGGCAATATTACGTTTAAATAAGTAAGAGACATGTCAGAATATCTCAACAGTATTGGTATTGCATATTTAATTCAAAAGCTTGCATGTGCTTTTAGAAGTTTCACTTCAAACCTGCATGCCTTGCTGGAAAGAACTGTGTCGCAGTTGGATTGCACATCATTATCTAGTGCTGACTAAATATTGATGTGTTATAGCAGTTTATTTTTAAGCTGTTCAGGATGAATCCCCAGCCAGCGTAAATTGGCCCACATTTAAGGCAACAGAGTGAAGCTGATTTATACCAGCTGAGGCTGTGTCCTTACGCCCTGTTAATAACTATCCCAAAATTAGTAAAGAACAGGGCAAAAATTATGAACCCAGGCAATATTTTTTTTCTATTTTTAACAGAAAAAAATAAATAAATACAGTGATCTTATTTCAAGACTACTCCAAAAATTCAGTAGTATTGTAAAATGTATACAAATATCTCGTAGCTAGTACTTAGACTAAGAGGTAGATGTCATATTCTAGGAATAGTAGAGTGTGGAATGATGCTAATGGCAGTTGCTAAATACATCTATTTGCCTGTTATGCGGACACAAAGGAGGGTTATAGCAATGGCAACCACAAGAAGGCTTACAATATTATTTTCTTCTTTTGCTATTCTATGTTATCTGCCTTCCGGTGCATTCCTTCTGGAAGGGTATGATGGAAAAGCGGCAAGAAGTAAAAAGATCAGTAATACAAAACTTCAGGCTTTCAAAACGTTAGCTTTATCATTAAAGGCATCCTCTGTACTTTGATGGAAGCATTTTGTACTTACAATTTAAGATTACCTGGCGTTACTGAGTTAGTAGTGGAAATTCCAGGTGAGGTGATTCAGCAATATAGGGGTCAGAAGACTGCAGCTCGCCCGCTCGCTCTTTCTCTGTTGTTCATGCTAAAAATACCAGGGCATATGGCAGCATATTTCAGCATCTTAACATACTAGGCTCCCTTGAGGACAGAAAAAAAGATGAAACCTGTGCTGTTGAGCCAGAAATAGATTACAGAACAGTGTTGCCAGACATAGAGAGTGCTGGCAGCAGAGCCATTAGCGGAGTCGGTGTCTTACTTTGCCTAAAGGTGTTTCAGCGATATTTAATGGGCCTCAAAGAAATGGAAAGCAAAGCTAGTGAGAATGAGGAGTGGTATAAGCTGTTTTGTAAATTAGTTTTCATTGCAAGTAGAGGAATTACACATATTGCATTAGGATGTCCACTGCTTGTATATCTACCTTCCAGTTTTCCCTTGTGACTGTTAGGGGCCATTCGTCCCCCTGCTTGAAATAATCAAAATGCATATTATAATTACACGGTTTTCCAATATCCATACACAGCAAGTACAAGATACTTACATGTAAGTACACTGTATTTACCTATATTTTTGCATAGTTTTTAGTGTGTACTTTGTGCCACTTAATAAAAAGCATTACTCGTACTGTTGTTGTTTGTTCTCCATTAGATAGCTTATTCAATTAAAGTTGAAGTAGCTGGATTTTTGGTATGTTCATCACAGATTACCAGTTCCTAGGAGTGTAGAGATTAGACACTTGGAGGAGTCTGGATAAGCGGTGGGGAAAGCTGCAGTGTGAACATGAAGTTTTAAATCACCTCCTTAATTAAGAAATACAATTATCAGATTTGCGGTGCTAATTTAATAAACTTACCTTTAATTTGAACGGAATTGTAAAGGTAAGAACTCCATTTTCCTTTTGGTAACACTTTACAATAAGTGGCACTAAATTACACTATAACTGCTATGTTACAGGGAATTACATGTAACTACACTGTAACTGTTGAAATAGCTACTGTACATGTGCGTACATGGTAACTTCAGTGCTGTTACAATCATGAATTACATAATTACAGATGATTCTGTCCTTTCTTTTCATTGAAATAGTTATATATATATATATAATACTGTAATGAAAATACACAAGATGTTAACTGTCATGTCTTATTTAGAAAAGTTGGTTTTCTTCATGTGTTCCTTTACAGAGGGAGTCTCAGTGCAAGACGAACCATCCTTAAGAAATGTGGGAACTTTTCAAAGTGTTCTAGCTTAAATTCTGAGCCTCAAGTTAAACATCAGGTTCCTTTAACTGTTTCTTGGTTTGTCAGATGACACTAAAAGAGTGGGAGGATGCACCCCATGTCTTCTGATGCACCGCTTTCTTGTTCAAATCATGAGAATGTTCTTGAAGCATAAGAAAAAAAAAATCTACATCAAAAAGTTTAAAAATAATCAGCAACTGTCACTGTAAACAGTACACTGGCAGAAACCAGCTCCCTGGTCTCGAGAAAACTACTCTGCGAGTGCGTGTGGGAGAGGATGTCACACACGTTTTAGCGAGGGCGGTTCCCATTCAGAGCCTCCGTTTTACACGTTCGCTGGATACCTCACACCATAATCAAAGTGGTATTTCAGAATGGGATCCTGGACAAAGGGAATGGATGACCGGCTTTTAGCTGGCTGAATGTCACTAGCCGTGAGCCATGGTTCTGCTTACAGAAAAGAGGAATGCCGCTGTGCACCCAGTGTAGTAATTTAAACCCGTGAAGTCCAGACAGGCCTGCAAAGTGCTATCCAGGTAGAATGCTTGGTGTGGGTTTTTTCACACCTGCTTTGCACAGATGTAAGGGACATCACCAGGTGCAAGATAATGGAAGATTAACGGTGTTAAAAATGAGCACATGTGAGAAGTTTTAATTGAAAGCCAATGAAATAACCTATTTTAACAGAACAACTTATATCTCTTTTTGCCAAGTTTTAATGCTCTTTCAATGCCGCTGGAGAAAATGGTTTGAAATGGTTACCCCAAGAGCAATCCTGCTTTTGAAGGTCCTGCCTGACCTTGGTTGGGCAACGGTTCAAGTAACAATCCTACTATTCAAGCAAGCTGGAGTTAGGAAGAATGAAAAAAGGCGTAAACACCATGCTTGGTGGGGAATTCCACTTGAACAAATAAGGCCCTGGTCCAGGGAAGCACTTATTTTTAAGCATATGAATAGTGCCTTACAGCCCAACGGAACTTCTCCCATGCCTGAAGCTAAGCATGTGCTTAAATGCTTAGTTGAACTGGGCCCCAGGTCCTGAAATAAAGCCTTGTTGTATATGATACTGTACTGTAGCTAATGTAACTTACTGTTGTGACAAGAACCCATATTTTTGGTATTAAACTGAATGACTTCCTTTGCCAGCCTTTTTCGTGTGTACGTTTTGAAAGACATGAATATCTTGTAAACCTATACTAGTTTTCAATGTGTCTAGTAGCACCTACCTGGTTCTCTCAAACTACCATATTATATTAACATATTATTGCATTTTTCCACAGATGGGTATGGAGTGAACTGTAAAAACAAGCATGCAATCACATCAATGCAGACTTATTTCTTTAAAATGTCATACTGTATATGATTTATTATGTTAACACTCAACCACATCATATTATTTATGTCTGTATATTTTGAAAAAAAGTGCTGCTTTGATTGACGTCACCCTTTTGTCTTAGAAATCAACAAGATAAATGTTTCAACAAAAACAATTAAAATACTCTAATATTGTCCTTAAAAGGTTTATACTCTTCTGATAAATAATCTGACACAGCACCTTTATCTTCCATTTTACCATACCACATGATGTCGTATTCCAAACTCTCCCTTCCCCACACAAAAATAAAATCCCAGGAGAAAGTCCTTTACAGCAGACCATCATGCTTTTAGGCTTCACAAGTACAGCAACCAGAGAGAAACACTCTTTTGTCAAAGGTGCAAAACTTAGGAGCAAGACAAGCTCCGGCTAGACTAACTTGCGTTCTCCAGTGTAGAATCATTTCCAAGAGCTGTTACGGCAACCTTTTTATTTCATTGGAAGAGGAAATAAGCCGATGGGCTTACAGTGTTTTGTTGTCTTATTTAAGAGCATGTGATTTTTCAGCTGTCAATTACACAAAAAATTTCAGAAATAATCCAAACAGAGACTTTCACTGTGGAGCTAAAAGCATGGCAGGAATTCTCTATCATTCACGGTGACATAAGTTTGTACCTCACAAAATGCATAGACAGGAATTTAATATAAAGAATTAGTCCATTTACTGTATACACAAAACATATATCTTTTGTTTTAACACTTCTATTTTTTTCTTTTTTTTTTTTCCTTTTTTCTTTTTTTTTGGCAAACCAACATAGAGAAGCAGCTCTGGAACTGCCAAATTAAAAATTGAGAATTTTAGCAACTCAATAGTATTTTTTAAGGATAGTAATCAAATGTGGTTGTAATTTAAAACCTGAGGCTGTGCACTGGTTGTTAGCTTAAAACTACCTTTCCATATAACATTGTGCTTCCATTGTATAACAAAGAAAAAATTAACAAGAACTAGAAAAGTTTGCTGCTGAACAGTGCTAGGACATACAGACAAAAAAGTACTAATACATGTTATCTACTCAGAATATTGATTTGAGTCATATCTAAAGGGATATAATGGACATTAGAAAATGCTTACTTGTGACTGACTTAGCTACTGCCAAAAAAGTTAAATATGTATCAAATAATGTTTAATCGAATTTATTATATGCACTATATACAGATACTAAAATGCCTTGCAGTTGTGCCCCATGAACACTTCGAATTTGAATAGGCAGGTGAGTTCATGTGAAGCAAATAAATTATAAAACCAGAAATTACTCAGAAAGATCTCTAATCTTTGCGATCCCAAAAAGCAGTAAAAGGGCAGGACAAATTTGTTTCAAATGAAGCACTATTACCTAACTTTGCAGAATCTGTATAGCTATTCAGCAAGATTTTACCACTGAAACATGGCACTGTTGTCAAGGTACCATTTAAAACATAACAAAGCAAAACAAAACAAAAAACTCAGTGGACTGATATCTTTTTTTCCACCATATCCAAGCATACAAGAAACTATACTAAAAAGATTTCAGTTTGTGGCTCCTAGGGCATATGTTTCAAAAACAAGTTGCTTTTTGAATTATAGATAGACCTGTATAAAACATTCTTTGTAAACCTCTAATCTTAGACTTAACATTTTATGTAAGTAAATTAGGTCCTTACCTAACAGTATTTGTTACGAATATTGTTCTATGACATACTAGTAGGGACATGATAAAAGAAAACTGAAAAAGAAGAAAGCTGCATAACATTTAAAAATGTAGAAAACTTGGATTAAGATGATGATTAACATTGTTAAGGCTGTATATTCAAGCACTGTATGTTAAGAGAGCAGTGGATATGAATTTTAGGCAATAAGAAATGTCCTGCTTTACGCATGATACTGTAATTATAGGATGATGATGTCAACAGCTGACTGTTGGCATAAACTGGCTACTTATAGCAGGTATGCGAGTTAATAAAGATAGCAGAAGATGGCAGAAATGAATTCTGAGAAATGATAGCCAGTTTTCTCCAGCAGTCAGCCTGATAAGCAAAACTCCAAGATTCTAGCTCTGCATCTAAATGAAATACTCTTTTTTCTCCTCTGCATTGACTTGGCTGCCTTCTGCATTGATAATGGCTGTGTCGGCATCAGGTGCATCTTCAGCTCCTTTTGCTTCATTTGTTAAATATGTTCCTATAGGAATCAATACAACAGAAAAGAAGAAGAAAAAAAAAAGAAAGATTAGGGCTTTTTTAGCTTTACGATGCATTATAGGATATACACTTCTAACAGTGTTCCAATTGCTTGAGGAACAGACAAATATTTTTACAATTTGAGTATACATCATACAGGTATGCTGAACTTTCCGATTTGTCTAAGAAATACCTACAGTATTAATAATAACAATGCACTTACACAAATTCAAGTATACCCACAATAAATTACGGAAATCTTTTCATAAAAATACACCTTACCTAACTTGACTAATATGAAATAGATTTTGTAACTATAGAATAACTGATAAAATCTTTGTTATTTCATGGAACAACTACCCATGAAAAACAAACCAATTTTGAAGACTTGTATTTTTTAAAATAACAGCCATTGATTGTTTCTGTATT
Source organism: Rhinoptilus africanus (assembly GCA_013400135.1). Lineage (NCBI taxonomy): Eukaryota > Metazoa > Chordata > Aves > Charadriiformes > Glareolidae > Rhinoptilus > Rhinoptilus africanus. Next base: position 15,766 of record VXBO01012547.1, read on the forward strand.
TCTATTTTTTCTGTATTTTCTATTTTTTCATTATTGTATCAATACTTTAATTTTATAGAATTGTATCATAGTCATTTCCAATAATTATAATATTGAGGCAGTTTTAATAACTGAAGCTACTCACATTTTACTATCACAGATATTTTTATGCTCAGGATATGAATAAAAACATTGTGCACAACAGTCAACTTCCCCTTTGTCAAAAGCATTATTTATGTTGTCATAAGATGTATATGGATTCATTCAGGAAAGTAAAACAAAAGAAACACACTTTCACTGGCTCATTAAAAAAATCTTGGTTTTCCCCTGCACAATCCAATCAACTTAAAAAGATGGTTTTATCAGATTATGTCTGCTAGCCATATGATTACCCTATCTAAAACAAGATTTAATGAATTAATACCAACATTAATCCACTCTTCGAGGTTTTTTTGTTTGATGGGAGTAGGGAATCAACCAAGTTTTAACAACTGGTCTACAAGACATTCAGAGGTTAAATCTCAAGAAACGATTTTGGAATTAACTACGTCAAAATTGGATCACAGAGAAGCTTAGTCAGAAGTCAGTGTCACTCCATCCCTGTCATCTCCAGCGGTGGGGGGGACTGAAAATGATGGGAATAGAATTATCAAGGTGAAATCTCTGAATAAAGCAAAGCCTGGTCCACGAATGAAACCCTTACCCCAGTGGGATGATTGGTAAAAGGGTCACTGATCTGAAAACTTGCCACTGGCTTCTAATATTATCTTGCAAATACATGAAGTATTAGCACAATTTATTAAAATGGAAAAACTTGTTCACCAAAAGTACATATATTCTGCTGATATACTAGTGAAAACTCTGAGATCATGTAATCAAGTGTCTAGAGCTAAGGGCTAAACCCAAAGGGCAATCTTGTCTCTCAGTCTCTCTGAATCACTGACTTACGATATGACCTTGGGCATGTAACTAGATGTCCTTTGCCTTAGCCAGTCCACTGGAAAACAGCAAAATTCAGGGACTTCACTCATGACTGGACTATGAACTGAGCTTTCTTATGCAGCTCATTTAGAAGATGGGAAAAAGGGAACAGCACTCCCAGGTGAAACCTTGCCTTGCTTCCAGAAATGAATGAACTTCAACTAAATCTGTCTTACCTTTATGTCTTGCCAGATATCGACCGAGGAGAATTATAGAACATAGCGTTACAAAGACAACTACAGCCACTATTCCTCCTATAAGAGCGTGGTCAGGTCCAGTCTGTCCAGCCAAAGCATTTGGATCTAAAGGCAGAAGAAAAAGCAAAAGTGGTCCTACACAGATAAAAATTGTCAGGAAAAATCATAATACCAAGTTTTACACCGATCATCCTGAAAATAGGGCATTTCCTTCTTTAATATTCAGCATGGTTATTCCCACTTTTACTACCAGTGTCTTATCAACAACACAGTGCTGCTTGTATTCCCAGATTGCTAAAGCCCTGAGGACATCACAGTTATGAAAAATATTACCTTATTCTTCTTTGGCAGGGGTTATTAAATGGGAAAGGTTTCTGATTTTGTCCTCGCCATTTTACAGCTGAAAACCTGGCCACAGCTATTTATAGAAGGAAAAACAAGGAACTGAGAATTGGGGATCAGATAGCATCAGCAGAATAGTGTCTGCATAATACATAATTTATAGAACCGATTCTCAGTGGGGATCCCTTATATATTCTCTTCCTCTCATTCCTATCCTATTGCACCAGAAATAAAAAGGCAGATAAAGTGCAGCCGTGCCAAGTTCCTCTGCACATGGCTGAGCCTGCATGAATTTGGTCAGATAAAGGTATCAGGCAACCTGAAAGATCATCATTCAGTCTCAAGCGTCAGTTTGCGAATTTACTGTGAATACTCGATTAACGCCCAATGTGAGCAAGCCGTAATAGATATAACAATGCAAAAGCAGGTTGATTTTACTAACTCTGTGCAGAGCACTAGGAATGCTGCCAGATTCAAGCTTTCTGTGCCGGTCATTTGCCTGCTCTGTTGTCTGGTGCTTCACAAAAGTTGCAAAGAGGCAATCATGGGAAATGGCACTACTTAGGGGTGAGTAATTCTCTGGAGCTTTTGAACAATAAACCAGCAACCTGTGACTGTTGACTCACCTGAAGTATGCAAAAGAAGGTAAAAATTCAATCTAAGGATCATGGTAAGATTTCTATTTTAATGAAAATGTCTCTGCTATGAAGTAATAGTAATTCTCCGAAGATGCTATTAGCATATACTGTATGCTGCAATCAGTCTACTCTCACTGCTTCAAGGGCATTTCCCTTCTAGGAGCTGTTTATATTCTACCAATAGTTTGCAAACAACTTCTTTGCTTTGCAAAAGGGAAAGGCAGGAAAAAATATTTACACAGAAAAGAGGGCAAGTCTGTAAAGATGATAGAAGGGCCTCTGATAATGCCAAGGAGGTGTGATTCCACGATACCATTATTACATTCTGCTCACCCAGATCGCTGTGTAACAGTAAGATGCATAGTGTACACAAGTGTACATAAACATAGCGTTATAGAGATGGAATAAAAGAACTATGTTTTCCCCTCCTTCTGTAAACTCTCCAGCATACTGAAACTACACTTTCAGGTCTGCTGGAGCCCAGAGCGTTATGGCCACTGTTACGGATATAGTTCTGCTCGTTAACAGTCACTGAACCCATTGGGCATGGCTTTGTCACTTGTTCCTGGCTTTCTGAGCTCCCACATCTTTCTTTTCTGGCTGCTAAGAGGACTCTGGGGAAGCTGGCCACAGCACTTCTGTAGACACGATGGCAAATAGTAGATATTTGCTTCAAAAAAGCTAGAAACACCTCATAGAATCAGCTGTGCCTGCCCCCTCTTCCATTTCCACAAACATCCTGGCACGGTGCTACTGTCAGCAGCACTATGCTGAATACACCGAATCAGTCCAAGGGGACATCAGGCCTACTTTGGTGGTTAAAAATGACCTCGAGTTCTGTGTGTCAGCAGCCTCGCAGGGAAAAACAAGACGGCTGAAGTCTTGCCTCCCCACGGTGAGATCTCAGAGCGCACAGCCATCCTTTCCCAGGTCTTGCAGAGAGAGGCTCCCTTTTCCGAGGGGACTAAGGAGGAGGTGACTGCTCGCTTGAGAAAATGGAAGGTGACAGCTTGCTGTAAGACTGTCAGCCTGCTTGAGCCATCCAGAAAATGCCTCCTTCTGTGGTGCCAGTAGCAGCGCTGCCATAAACCTCCTCCCTGCAGCAAAAAAGGCAGCGCCCATTTGGGCACTAAGGAGCAGCCAATGTCCCTAAGTGCTTGTGTGACCTGCAGGAGATGCTCTTCCCCAGCACTGGGCCAGGAGCAGCATCAACATGTTTTCCCACTAAAAGCTAATTCCTGCTACTGTACTAGCAGTAAAATTAAAGAATGAAAGGAGATATTTTAAGGGATAATATACTTCCTGGTGCAGAGTATAAGCCAGAGAAGGGTTAGCACAGCACTTTATCTAGAGGCAATTTTGGAAAAGCCGATTGCAGTGTACAGCCTTAGCTCAATGCCCAGCTTTACAACGTATCTCCTCTGTGAGCTTTAATAAACATTATAGATAAAAATCCTCACAATGAACTGAGACGAATATGCCTCTTGTGTTTTATCCTCAGGTGATTTCCTATATATAGCTACTCACTCCTCCTCTAACATACCTGATGTGACAACATGTAGTGACCTAAAGCCAGCATAAATATGTTTCCCACCTATTGGTGTGGCTTAACAAGATTCTACTGCTACTATAGGTTGAAATTTTTAACTTTAAAATTAATTTAGGTATTCACTGGAATGCAAAGTTAGTATTGCATTCCTTCTATAATCTCTTAACCTTGGTATCAAAGCCTTATTATAAGTATTGCTAGACAAGTTTGTCCATGAAAAAACTCGGACATGACCTACTGCCATTATATTACCACTGAACATTTTATTTGTTAAAAAGAAAAAAGGAAAGGAAGGAGCGGAAAGAAGAGGTGAAAAGGAAGGAAATAAAGAAAGATCCTCAAAAGTGGCCTACACTTTCTTGGGAAACAAGCATTCTTTCATCTCAAAATGAAAATCTGTACAACATAAATAATATTCTGAACAGGAAGTGCACCTCAGAAATATTCTCCTCATAGAAAAATAATGTTAGCATTAAATATAAATACAGTCTACATTATGCATACAGAGTAATGCACTGTACTTTTGCCTTTCATGAAATGACCTAAACCCCATGAGTGAATTACAGATCTGTGGCTATCCATCATCTTATAAATAATTACTATGTCAAAATGTGCCTGAACAGTATCCGAAAGACAGAAATAAAAGGGTTTGGAAACTATGCCATTTTGTGTTTTAGGTATTTATACAGTGAACATGTATCATTATCCAAGTGTTCTGGGCATTTGTATTAGCAGCTCCCACTAAAGTTACTGAAAGTGCTAAGTGTGTATTTGGGTGCTCACCACTACCACAGTTTGCTTTCCAAAAACTGAACAGTCTTCAGATTATTTCTAGATTCCCATTATAAGCTTCATGAGTTTTACCAGGTAAATCCTACCCTGCCACACACATAACACCAGCAAATGAAATCTTAAGTATGCAACTGTGCAACAAATACTTATAATCCAACTCTTCCATAAAAATAAAAAAATTAATTAGTCTATTCCTGTTTTAAATATGGACTGGTTTTTACTGCATGAGCATAGGCAGCTATAGTAGTGACAGCCTGAAAGAGTGAAATTAAAATTATGTAATCAGACAAGATCTTCAAAGATCAGTTCTTTTTCTGTTTATTTTATCCTTTGGTAAGACTAAGGAAATCGTATAGCAAGATAATAACATGAAAGCTCATAATGCTCTTTTGTTTGATTTTGTCCTAATTTAGGAAGCGTTTTCAAAATACTGATTGCCGATGCTGTATAGTTGCACCCATTTTCAGCTTCTGGGATTTGCCTGTTACTGTTTGTTCACAAACCTACAGAGATAACACATTTTAAATGACTAAGAGAAAAAAAAAAAAGTATCAATCATTAAGAAATGAAACACATCAGATAAATCTTGGACCTATTAAATAAGTAGATAAGTGCTTTTTATGACCTGCTGACAAACTTTCAATGTAGAATATTTTTATATGAATTCCAACATTAGTTAAGCAGAGAAATTTTGGAACAGTTTTTCATGTATTTGCATAAAGTATATGTTAATTATTCATCTAATTTCATTTTCTTCCTGCATAAGTTTCCTTCTTATTTATGCATAGTTGACTTGACTGAGCAGGCTGCAGGAAAGGGTCAGATAACCCTTTCCTCAGCAAAGGGAGAACAAGCACATTTGTGAATGCTGAAATGGCATATTTTGGGGAAGATATATGCTCAAGTACCCCTTTTATTGCAGAATTTTACTAATGTGTATTTTTGTCTCAGGTGCTGAGGTTTTAAAAAAAAAATCACTCTGAGCATGTGATGTACCCGCATTTGAGGCATTCAAAATAATAACTTGTTTTGATCATTTCGACTAAAAGAAAAGCTGGAAATAAAGGTCCTAATTTGCTGTGGAGCTTAAATAGCATTCACAAAGTGAAGACATATTAAGCAGATGTATTATTCATAAATTACTGTTCCTTAAGGCTGGGAAAAGAACAGGGATGTCCCATTTCTCAGACAAGTACTGAAAGCACCAGCCTACAGTCACATTTACTGATTTCATGAATAATCAGTTCCTGAGGCAAAGTAGAACTGCTCCAGCAAGGGATCCTGGGGCACAATTTCTGCCACAATTTAAGTAGCAGAAAAATCTCTTCAGGTGACTCCTGTTTCTTTCCCCATATTGAGGGACTTCTAACCACCCCCAGTACAACTTGCCAATCCTTCATACTTTTGCAAAAACAATTGTTTAAAGGGCCTGGCTCAAAATTAGATCAGTAAAGGAGTGGGCATCTTAGGGTTGTGAAACTCAAAAAGCACAAAAATTAAATAAATTGCTCTGTCATATTTGAAGGGCTGTTGAATCATTGGAGATGAGGGCAGGGTGAAAATGAGTGGTGGGAGCCAGTGAACATTTCTATAGAAAATCGAGTAAGGAACCACAAATCATGAGACAGCTAAATCTGCGCTACTTTTAAATGCCTTAGCCAGAGGAAAGCAAACTGCAAAAACTATGGGAAGCAAGTAGGTTTGGGTTTTGTGAAGTCCACCAGTGAATGTAAGTTAAATTAGAAATATTACCCATTGAAATTTCTCTGCATTTCAGCTTGATTTCTTAAGGAGAGGTAGCTTGTGTGATCATGCTCTTCCACTCTGTCCGTATTATTTAAGAACCATGGATCCATTATACCGAGTTTAAAGAGACAGTAAAGATCTCAGGATTGTTTTCCTATAACCAACCTGAGAGGATAGGTTGCTGCAGGAGCTCAGACCCTATTAGATATCAGAGAACCTACAGCAAGGATGCCTTTAGAAAAACCCTAACAGAGACAAAAGCTTCAAAATCTGTGCCCAAGAATCAATTATTTCATTAGCAGTTTCTCTCCATTGTGAGTAATTTGGTGTCCAATACAGCACAGATCCTGTTTCAAGCTTTTCATGTGGTTAGGTGGCATTTATAACATCTGAGCCCTTCCCACTTCACCTTTTTCTTCTTCCCCCCATACTCGCTCTTCCTGCTTCTCTTCATTCTTGTCTCATAACAGCTCAGCTCACACTGCAGTATTTATAAAATTCAGTTAAAAAGGCAATCAACCATGAAGCACAATCTCACTGGAAACTAAAGAAGATTTCTTTCTGCAGCTTATGGAACAAAATTGGCTTTTAATATATATTTTGGCTAATGTATTTCACCAGATTGAACAATAGAGTCCATATAATTTTTAACTGTCCCACAAAAGTAAGCTTTGGAAAAAAAATATTAAAAAAACCCTCAAAACTCAATGATTTGTCTAACAACAGTAGGAAAAAAGACTAAGATAGGAATTTACTCGCAATATGGAGAGGTGGTAGGACAGGAGTGATAGCTGACAAAGTATTTGCTTTAGGAAAAGCGGCAGCAGTGCTGTCTGTGATAAGTGCTGGTAAGTTGAATTTATCCATTTTAGCATCTTAATTTGGGCACCCCAGAGTTCAATTTCCCTTGCTTGGCCTGGAGTGCTGAAACAGGTACTTTTAATCTCATTTTGTAATATACCGCTAACCACTAAAATACATGTACGTGAAACTTGTGAAAGTATTGTTAAGGGGGAAAAGAAAGTTTCTGCACCTTCATTTAAATTGCAAAGAGTAGCTGCCTAAAGGGGCTGGTTGTGAAATTCACTGAAAATGTGTTTTGTTATTAACCAAGTCTGAACTTAAAATATGTGACAAGCTTCTTTTCTCCTTCCATGCCTGAAGCAAAGAAGAACAAAACAGTGCACTAATATACAGCATATATAAACTGCTATTTTAATAGTAGAACATCATCAACCATATAGAAGACAGGCAGAAAAAAAGTTTACTTGTAAACCTTCAAAGGAATTGATAGCCTTTTCTTTCCGTGTTACTGCAGTAGCACATTTGGCACATTTTGCCTCTAAGTGATTTTTTTCACAGTACTGAATTATACATACATTCCTATTAAGAAGAGCCCACATCCCAGAAGGATAAAAGTCCCACAGTAATGTTTCAGCAGCTGAACCTACAACTCCTTTTGAGGAGCCCATGTTGTTCTCGTGTATCCAAGACTTCTTTCAGTAGAGAGAAAAACCCAAATGTCTTCTGAAGTGTACTTGTAAGTAGGTGGTCCTTGTCAAAGGTAAATAAAAACACTGCCCATACCTATTTATTTTGTAAATGCATTTTTTGCAATGCTAATAAGAGAGCTGTGTACATACAACATTAAGACAAAAAGTTTAACACTATTTTTCAGATTCCTTAGAGCCTTGTTCCAGATTTTGTGCCTTGTGTCATTGACATAGTTTTTTTAAAGGTTTTTTTCTTTTCTTTTCTTTTTTTTTTCTTAATGTTGCTCAACTTTCCTGAAGGGAACAGTTCCTCTAATTAGAGCACATAAAAGACTTTTCTTATTGACAACATTATATTTTTGTCCATCAATAGACTCATTAATTGCTTCAGACCTTGTCTTAGAAAAAAAGAACTAAAATCTGCAAATTTTTGTCTTCATCCTATTTTCTGTAGAGGATAATTAAGTCAATTCAGGGTTTGAAGAAATACTTGCAGATTGTCCAGCTATAACTTCTGGCTACTGAAACAGGAGGCTGTAAGGAAAGAGACAACTGGCATAGGTAACTAGAATTTCCCTCCCTGAATGAGTCAACTGTGGGCTGCAGCAATAGGCAGGTAATGACTTAACTCCGCTTCCAGCATTTTAAGGTTTTATCTTCTTGTGAAGTAACAGAATGCTTAGTGCCTTCATTGTAGAAAACAAACAAACAAACAAAAAGCAGATTGAAGTTTGGAAACTCCAACCTATTAGATACTTACTTAAAAAAAAAAAAAAAAAAAAAAAAAGAGGAAGAACCCATCCCTACCTAGAAAACCAAGATGCCTGGCTTCCTACTTTGTGAGAAAAAACACATTTCATAAGTGTCATCTTTCCTCTGATGACTTTCCATCAATAAATATAGGAAGATACCTGCTCTTAGTTTTCTTCATCAAAAAAAGGACAGGTACCAGCTGGAGTAGGTGTGTGTGTGTGCACGCGTGGACAACTCCTTTTCCTGTCATCAGAAGTTAATTAGCCATACAAATAATGAACCCTTCTCTAATTAACACAGAGACTGGAGATGGCAATGTACTATTCTGCTCCCTTCCTTGTAGTACTTTATAGTTGTGGCTTTTGGTCACTTCCTACAGCCTTAGGTGTGCTTGAGAGAATATGAATATGATTGCGTGGGAAGGGAGCGTGGAGGATGTGCTCAGAAAAGTTTTCTGACTGTAGGCATCTACTGCTGCCTGCCATCACAGGGGTTGGGGCCAGGCACTCAAGATGGTCTCTGGCAGTCTCTTTCACATGCCATGAGGAAGTAACACATCATCACCACAACTACACACCATGAACTATGGTGAGATTGCTAAGAGAGTAATCGCTCAAAGCATTTAAGTAAGTTTTTCTGCTAACCTTAAGGCAGTCCCAATAGCCTAAGCCTACTAGAAAGTAGCATAAATGTTTTCACTGTGACTTTTTTGCCACTTTGTTTTTCACACTATGTGTTACACAAACTCCCTCACAGATTGATGACCAGAGCTAATTACTACCACTGCAGAGCTCAAATAATAAATACTACCTCAAGTAAGCAGTGCAAGAAAGACACACTTTTGGCTGAGAAATGGTATGAAACAAATGGAGAAGTTTGGTGAACTGTAGAGATAGAGACAAAGCTGTTCCCAATGGCAGAAGCTGGTGAGGAGAAGGCTTTCTCACCAGTAACACAGAGCCACAGGCAAAGTTAGGCAAGAACATGTACGGTTGTATGAGAGAGGCATGACTAGATTCACAGTTGCAGAAGGTACATTGTAGTGAATATGTTCATGAGAGTTTTAAAACCAAGAAGGGCAGCTTTAATTTAATTGAAGAGCAGCTCTAATTAAAACTTACTCTGTGGTGGAAGAAAACCTATTGTTCAAATGAATTCTTTATGCTTGTCATACTAATTTTTTCTTACCAAATCAGATTAGAATAATTATAAGCCTATAATGATATCAAAACACCCCAGTAAACCATCCACTTACAGCCAGAATCTGACACCTTATTCACGCTGAATAGTAATTTAGTATGTCGTGGGACTATTCAGTATGAGGAATTGTAACAGAATTTCCTCTTTGGCAGTTAATAACATATTTTATCTGTCGATATATCTCTAGAAGATTAGCCAGGCATACTTGCGGTTAGGGTAACTGATCCAAAAGAGGCTGTTGACCGACTCAGCTCATCTCAGAAACAGAGATGTGAGAGACATTAGCAGAGACAGTCTGCTGTAATGCACAGAGTAACAGAAAAGAAGAGTAAATTATTGATAGGAAGGTGAGAACCCCTGTTAATATGTGAGGTATCTTTTATAGCTGTTTTAATTAGGGCGTAAAATCTTATGTAAATTCTTTGGGACAATGGCAATATCCATTAGTGAAGTTTCTGTCCAAGCAATAAAACTACCTTCAATTTGCCTGTGGTTTAATTGAATGCTATCCATTCTTTATGCCAACTCTGTACTAATGGAAACAACAATATTTTCCCCATTTAATAATGACATGCTTGATGGAATTCAATATCTTAACCAAATTCTCCTCTGGGAACATTAAGACTTTGTTGTTTTCAGATGCCTTAAAGTTAAATACCATCCAGCTATTAGTAAGAGACTGTTTGCTCTTAACGCCATTGATTGGTAATGGATTTGCTAAGAATAAGGTTGATCTTTGCTTTCCTAAAGGCTTTTTCTATTCATAAAAAAAAAAAAATAAAACTACAGAGTTTTTGCTTTATGGGCCTATTTTTTTTTTTTTTAACTCAGCAGCATGCATTCATTTCCAGCAGCACTCATGATCTCTGTTGTCAACACCACTAGCTGTAATACATCCAGCTTCTACCAAGGGGGTCACATCCACACCAGTTTGTAACTGACAGATTCATTTCCTACCTTCTCTTGAGACAGCAATGAGGACTGAAAAAATCAGAGGTCCACTGTAATTACTATGTATATTTCAGATTAAGTAAATGTGCTAAAAGCCTCCATCTGGCTGTTGATCAAACGTGCAGAGGCAGGCTGATTTTCAGTGACATATTACAATATGTCTCTTGTAACAGTCCCTAATGCCATCCTGTAAATTACTTACATTTGGGACTACTTGACTACGGCAGACAGAAATATTACTCACTGCTTAAGTGCTGCCTACTGGGAGTATGGGAGATGCGGTCTAATCTTAAAGTTGTTAAGCAAAGCATTAAGAAATAATGGGGCCATGTTTATTTTACTAAACTCCGATTGTGCTTGCACTATTTGAAGATGGCAAACCCAATTCAATAGTAGCCTGAGCCTGTTCCTGATGCTGGAAAGCTGTAAAAAGTCTAACGCTGGGGAAATAAGTGAAACTGGCATGCTGGAACAGTTCTTGAGAACTTTAAAAATTAGAAAAGTCCTGCAATATATGTCAATTTTTTCAAATTACATTCTATCTGCTGAAAAAATGCAGGCCTCTCTCTGAATAGAAATTCAGAGATTCAGGGCCTTTCATTTAAGAAAAATCCCAATGAGCTACCTGGAAAAGAAACAACAGAAATTTCAAGGGAAGTACAGAAAGTAATGTTGCCAGTTCTCCATTACTTTACACCTCTTCTTGCAGTGGTGGTTGCAGTGTGTGGAGAGTCAAAATTTACTACATTACAGAAGGTGTCTTAAAACGGTAAGAAAGAAAGGCTGAGGAAAAATATGTGTGGGATATTCACAGAGCAAATAACTGTGGTTAGAAGGGCTGTACTTTCTTATGATTTACAGCTCCTTGAGGTTTACAACTCACAGAAGAACAACAAATTTAATTCAAAATTGAAAATACCAGTGCTTATTTTTTGAAAAAGACAAATCTCCTCCCCTAGTCAAACTATAGATATTTCTGGTCTACAGTATCACAATTATCCTTCTTGTTGAACATTCATTCCACCCAGAAAATGTAACAGGAAATTCTATGTAAACCAAGGTGCTGACCAGCAAAGAGAGCTCTGTCCCTTTGAATTCATGTTGTAAAGCCCAGCAGAAAGCCCTTGTTGCTCTACAGCTCTTAAGGAGACAGCATCTTTGTAATGCAGCGGTTAAAATTGGTTTCCTTGTAGCCACTGGTCTGGAAAAAGTTCTTGGAAGCATTCATCAGCTTGGGAAATATCTTATGGCATCTTTTTGCTCTAGAAATATTCTGTTCATCCCCTATTTGATCACACCAACAAGTAACTTTCACTTCCTTTCCCTATCTAGTTGCTATTCTGTTTTAACTGCTTGAGATTTTCCACATAATCCCTCCACCTAAATTGTCTCATTAGGCTACATCACTTGGCATCCACTCTTACTTAACTGAAGTGGTTCATTAAATGACATTTCCTCTTAAAAGGCCTCTAAAAACTTAGTCCTCTCTTTAGGAAAGTGTGAACACAAAATGTGAAAGTAAAAAACAACATTGCAAACAAAGCCAGAATGAACACAATTCTTCCAAATGCCACTGCTGAGCAACTGTATCTCTTTCCTTCTCCCTACCTTCCTAATAAGTCTGTTCCCTTTACATTACAGCCATGTAAAGGACATGATGTTTCCCTCTGAATTACTCTGTGTGCTTAAACTGATTAAAAATAAAGATGCGCTCCAAAAATGTGATTCCAATCATTATGACATGCTGGTCAATGCAGAAGGTACTACACTCAGATGAAAAACAGATTCTGTCTGAAAGGTTGAGCATATGAAGCCAAATGTGGGTATTTCAAGCTTTCTGGTGTCGCATCCCTTAATTCAGTAAAACAAGTTAGCATGCAACAGAAAGGACTAAGAACAGGATTAAGCTTCAGTTTACTGGACACTGGCTTACTTAGACACAGATAAGCCAAGACGGAGCTAGGACTCCTTTAGCTGTAAGAAGCGGTGTTTTTAGCCTTCCTTGCCTTCTGGAAAGCTTTAGCAAGCTGCTCCTCCTCCCGCAGAGGTGAGATTCATGAATTCAGAGCCCATTGCGACAGCTTCTCTCTGACACCAGCATGTCTGGGTCTAGCGCCAGAAGCAGCAGCAAGCCCGCGGCACTGGGCAGCGCATAATCAGAGAGTCACCCTCGCTGGTACCAGCCTCTCATCAAAGCACTGCTCTTGTCACCTGGGCCAAGGAGGCAGCATGTGGCCTGTTCCTGCAAAATCTATTTCAGTACTTAAAGTGGAAAGGTTTTTTTACACCTTGCAGTCCAGCAAAATCATTAAAATGTACACTTCCTCTGCTGAGTGATGACTGCTCACAATAACATGTGACGCCTAGATGTTGGTGAGGTGTCCCTCCAGGACACCAGACTGGCAACACCCCTTGAGAGGAAGGTTCGTTTTTCCAGGGATAATCATGGAAAATCAGGTTTACATCCTTGCCATGCAACAAATACCTGGGTGTACACTTTGGCAAATTATTTTCTTTATCTGTACCTCAGTCGCCCTAAAATAGATTGAGGCACATGAACAATGAATGATCTTGACTCATAGAATGACTCATAGAACAACGAATGATTTTGAGATACTGCGGTAGTAGGGGTAAGGCAGGTACTTCACCTATCCTTACAAACAATATTTTATATAATAGTATTTAAAAACATTTGAAAAGGACTTTTGTGGATTTAATTTTTACTAAGCTTGTGCTGGATGTATTTTTTATTCTTTGGATAAAATGAAAATGAGCATCTATTATTATGTGTTTGCATAATGAAGAAATTAATAGCTGGATGCCTTTATTTCCAAGAGATGAGACCGAACAAGATAGCCTTACACAGCTACATTACTAAAAATAATTCACACCAAGTAATTGATGAAGATAAAAATAAACAGAAATATAGAAATAAGCCAGAAATAGTATGAATCTGCTTACAGGCTGTGGACACAAACATAGAAGTATTAGGGATGTTGTTAAACATTGTTAAATAGGTCAACATGAACCCTTAGGTATGTAAATAACCTTGAATTTAACAGCAAAAAAGGTTGTTCCACTTCAGTAATTGAAGATGTATGTCAGCTGATACAAGAAGGCAGCAAAAGTTGAATGTTTAAAAACCGAACAGCTATAGTCTCCTGGCTTCAGTTTTCTTTTTATCCCAGTAATGTCTACTTTCTCGTAAGTGCTAATAATTTATGCATTACAATTGAACTTCAAAAATTATGATTAAAACTTCTTTATATTTAGTTACACTAACTTCTTAAAACTTCAGGGGAGCATTTAAAGCTTAGTTCCTTTATCTGTATGCAACAATGCAGTTTGGAACTTTAAAATTATGTGAAGCAAGCAAATCTGCATCTAGTTGTCAAAGTTTCAGTGAACAGTATTAGAAGGTAATCTTACCATTTTCGTGACAACTGAGCAACAAAAGCAATCAGAACAATCACAATAAAAGACCCATAAAATGTTACTGTGTTTACAGGTACAGTTATTTCTCTTAATAACTTCAGTAACTGTTCAAGCACATCAGCATGTTAGATATCTCAAGGGGCATTTGTACTTTTCATTGCTGCCACAGGGTATAAGCCGTTAAATCTTCATGGTACTACAAACTAGTGCCAACAGTTACCATGTCTCTGCAAATATAAGCCATAATATAATATATTTCACATATGTTTGGCGTGACAATCCTGGGGAATGATACACAAAAATAAAAGAGAGCAGTAAATTCTCACCCTGCAGAGGACAGCTAGTTAGTAGCTGCCCGCACTCATAGACAGTAAGGGTCAACAAGGCAGCTGGGGGCTGGAACACATAATGTATGAGGAGAGGCTGGGAGAATTACATTTTTTCAGTCTTAAGAAGAGAGACTTGAGGAATCATTATTGCTATCTTCAGCTGCTACATGGGAAGGAGAAGAGATGATCAAGCCAGGCTCTTTATTACAGATGCATGAGATGAGGGGCAATGTACACAAGCTGGAATATCAGAAATTCAAGATATTAAGAAATTCCTTTTCACCACAAGGATGGTCAAACATTGGAACTAGTCATCCAGAGATGCTGTGGGTTCTCCATCCTTGGACATATGTAAAACTCATCTCAATGTGTCCCTGAGCAACCTGATGTATGGTGGCCCTGCTCTAAGCTGGGCTTGGATCAAATGATCTCCAGAGGTACCTTGCCACTTACAGTGTTCTAAAATTCTAGGAAATGGGTCATAACCCACCAAAACTAGGAACACATGGACAAAAAAATAAAAAGAGGTTTTCCACATCTCTTAATCTTAAAATGACAAGTTAATAAACCAGCATGCAGCAGATGGATGGTAAGATCCTACTATTTCTTTATGATACACTGTTTTTTCAGTGTTGTCTTACATTGTGCCCATCACTGTTTTAGCCACATTGTCAAAAATTCAACACTCTCCAATCACTTATCTCCTGCCTTCTAGTAACAGACACACTTGAATCAGGGAGCTGGAGTTCACATAAAACCTTAGAAACTATACCACTGAAAGTAGCTGTATGTTGGCAGAGGAAAATTCTATGTGATATAAGGGCCTTTTTCTTCCTCTAATAATTTTTTTTTTCTTGAAATAATTTTTTTTCTTTATCTCTGAAACAGGGTCACAGCAGCCATTCTGAAAAAACCCCCTTCCCTACTAGATTATTTCAGATAATTTTTTACAAAGCATTATACATAATAAGAGTGTCAAAGATCAGCAAATTGTTCCAATGGACTTTCCATCAAATTATGTTTACAATTACTGAGAGGTTAGATTTGCAAAGAAATGAGCTGACATTTCAGCATTCTGTGGCAATTGCAGTATTTTCAGTCTGAGTATTTCAGTTTTATGGCCAGCTTGACAAAACTAGTGTAATTCTGTTTTTCTCAGGTATATCTAGGTTTATTTATAGCAAGGTCAACTCATTTGAAATCTCTTGTATCTCTTTACTCGCTAGAGAAATTGTCATGCAAGTAAAACTCTGGATGGTGTTGTTTCTCTGTAATAGCAGGGAGTAAGAACCGTCAACCACAGAAATTGCTTCTCTGCCTGTCAGACTTGATATTCAATGCACAAAACATTTCATAGATAAAAATATACTGCAGCTTATCTCCATGTAATAACAGTGAGTATGCATCTTTCAAAGCACACTGTAGGCCCCAAACACAGCAGGGGCTCTGATGGGACTACCACATGAAAGCTCTCATCTAACAATCTGACAACTAAATATATGGTCCAAATCTTCTCCACAAACCCGGGGAGATAAAATCCTCCTGCAAAAATTCTGATCTGAAATTTCCCTCCATCCCTAAATTCTGTGGGAAAACATTCTGGAGTGCAACAGCCATCTGTCTTTTCCTCCTGCTCCCCCCAGTCCCTTCCTCTTTGTTAATTTGACTTCAAGGAGAGAAAAATTCTCAGAAAATCTGCTAATGATATAGTATCCCAACTATATTTAGGAGTGTGCTTCCACATAGTTTTCCGGGTCTTCCACAGCTCTAGCACCATCCTTCTTCTCTGTTACTTTTTCATGAAAGATGCTTATACAGCTTCAACAAAGCTGTCATTTAAAATAAATTCCCCAGTGCCGCGAGCATCTGCATAAATCCTGTTATTGCCTTGCTATTGTGTTGTTGTTAATTCCTGCTAGTGCTTTGGAAATTAAGAAGTTTTCCTTGTCCCAAAAGTAGGTTCCCTGAGACCTCTTGGATCTTTTTCTATTCAGTGTTACCATGTGCTCAGGATGAGACCCAAACACACATTTAAATCTCTCTAATACATCTTAGGTCAAATTTGAGCAACAAAGTCTTCAAGTGTGTTCATAAAAGCATGGCTTAAGCCATTTAAATGACAGCGAGACAAATGTCTGCCTGAGGAACACACCCTTGGATAACTAACATGTTGTATTGTGCATGCCTAGAGGTAGCACTGTTTTGGCTGAGCTGATCATCTGTGTACCTGCCTTCCCCATAAAGTTGTTTTAAATTCACAAAGTAGGTGTCTCTATCCCTAGAGCTGCCTGAGGGCCCAATTGATTTGTTTTACCTCAAGAATGTTAAATACACACTTGAAAACACTGAATTCCAATCAAATTGTACTACCAACAGACAATTTTATTCAAGATGCAACATGAAGAGGAGCAGAATCACTAGGGGTGTGGAGATTATATGGGAATATTAAAATAAATACAATTCTACCATTCATGAAAGAGGGTGAAACCCCATGAAAATCGTAAGGACATCAATGCAACAAAATTGCATGCCATGGCCTTTGCACTGTGAGACAGAAATTAAGTCAAGTCCCCAGAAGCCAATAGTCACGTTATCTGAGAGGTAGGGGTTTGGGACCTTAATTTAAGAAAGCACCTCTGTTGAATGGAACTGGTTTGGAGCATGGGTAGAGTGAACACATGAGTTATTTTATCCAAAGAACAGCTTAAAATGTCTAATTTAGCATTGTCCTCCTCTAGTATAGCTGACTGCCTAACTTCATGCACTGAGTACCAGATTGCCTCTTCTTTGGCCTCATTCTCTGTTGACTAGGTGTCCCTAGAAAGGCAAATTCCTCCTAGGCAAAAAAGATGGATGCAGTGACACATCTCTTTCTCTTGTCTCATCTCCCTGTCATGCACGAGTAAGTGTATGCTGGCCAGAAGTGGTATGATTTGGCCTTGGGCATGATCAAAATGTTCCAGCATTCCTAAGATATAAGCTACTTTCAGCTGGGTCACTCCTCGACAACACTTCCTCTATGAATGTACTGGAACGCTATATTAGAGTACATCATATGTGAAGGATAGGGTGTCACTAATGTATTCTGCTACTTACTGCAATTATTAGTTTGATTCCTGACTGTATGTTCAATAGAATACAGACATTCAGTTAAAATTTTTCTCTATCTCTCTCTCTATCTTGCATCTTTCCAGAGGTGTATACTTCTGATGCAGCAGTTGATTAGAACACAACATATTTAAGCTTATTTACATAGAGTACATTACTCATTTACATTCACAACTATTCAGTTTAAACAATGCCATTTTAGCATCTTATGACTGGAATTTATAACTCATTGACTAATTTTCTACACTGTTAATATTTTTACAGGAACACAGAAGAAAACAGTGTACATGAAATCTTGCAAAGTTTTCCTCTAAGCACTGCGTTTGTTTTATAGAATTCATTTTCTAGTTACTAAAAGAAAATCTGTAGAAGCTAAGAAACACAGTCAAATGTATATCACACTGTCTAGTGTTGCTTAAATTTGTTCTTTGAAACATCTGTTTTTCAAGCTTTATTTACCTGTCTGGTGATATTCAGAAAAATTGCTGCAAGATTTTTTTGCCAGAAGAGATGTCTGTCATTTCACAGAACAGATGCAGAGAAAATAAGTTGATTTGCCTTTTGCTGAAAGATGCTGGAAACAAATGTGGCCCAAACAAAACAAATGCTTTGATTTTCCATTACGTCCATGAAGAACTACACCAGCCAACCCTTTAAATCACAGAATCACAGAATCATAGGGTTNAAATGCTACCATGACAGAGGCCCTCATCAGAGGCTTAAACAGGAACACTTTAACATTGTGTATGCTTCATGCTTTCTTTACTTCAGTGTCTAAGGATGCAGGCTTTCTCCAATCTGACTCAATGCACATTTCAAGCTTTTAAATATTTTAAACCACTTAAAACTACTACTAAAGGTTGTTGGCTGACAGACATGTTTCTCAGCCAATACAGACTACTTCTGGGACCTTCTCTGTGAGCTGTATAGTCAAAGATGTGTTTCTCCTTCATACAAAGAATACAGGAAACGCTCTGAAAACCACTGAACAGGTATTTATCTCATGCACAGATTTATGTCATGGCCTGGCATGTATTTAAACACAGTATCATCAAGAAGTCTCCTTGAACCAAATCTATAATCTTTAATGGCGGTCTGTCACATTATCTCAGAGCAGAGAACAAACTCGAGGAAGTATGTGCAGCCTGGATGGAAAGAACAACCCTTGTGCTGGTACATCAGCAGCAGCCAAGCCCAAGCAGTAGAATTTAGGAAGGATAATATTTATTATTTCAAATAGCATAATTTGGCATAATGCTTTTTTATGGACTAGTCATTTTTTAAACACCAGACAAGGTCTATAATCACCTATTACAGAAATCCTTGTTTAAAATGATGACATGTGAAAGAAAATATTAAAAAACTAAATATGTTTAGTCCATAGACTCACACACAGAAACAAATACTGAGGGAAGTGCTAGAGGAAGTCTCTCCTTTTAACTCTCAGTTCTCAGAATCTGATTTCAAATTATTCTACCTCTTCATATGCCAACAGCAATATAGGATGATATTGAGGATTATTTGAGGGGTAAAACACCATACAGTGCAAGAACTTCAGAGTTATCATCCTTTAAAGAAGCAACAATGTGCATGGGATCCATAACACATCGAAAGCCCCAGTTCAGGGGGCTGCTTAAAGAGAAAAAAATGCATGTTGTGAAACACTACAATACAACACTTTGAAATGTCTCATATGTGCCTTTTGAGGAAACATAAAAAATAGTGGCTGTGATTGCTTTCCGTAGCTGACAACAGCATTCTGATATCAGATCTTTCTTTTTTGAGGTAGAACCTGTGTGAAACAAGCAGCTGTGCATCAAAACCAAAATACTCTTCCAAAGAGCTACAAGAAAGACCTAAGACATAAAAGGACTGAAAATTATAACAGCACAAACATAATGAGCTCTGACTGTAATTGATGGTGACCTGAACTGTTCTTTCAAATCAAAAAATCAAACTTCATTTTCAAAATGTTTAGGGAGAGTTATTCTAGTGCTAACAGTTTAATAGTTTTTTTATACCTAAATTGTACAGGAACCTTTTATTCCCAGAACACCCTGAAAACTAGATGACTCATTTCAATAGGTTATGCCTCGCGAAACATTTTAAACAAACTTGAAAATCAATTATAACAAAAGAGATGTTACGCTGGTTGTGGAAATTTTGGAAAAAGCAAAGCCATGCTTTTCTTTACAGCATGATGTGCCTATTAACATCTTTGATACAAGAACATAAACAAAATATTTTAAGAGATTTTAAGAAACAGAAGGGACTGGAAAGACCACGAAAGGGGGAAAAGAATCTGCCCTATGAACACCTCCTTCCTTCCATTTTTCCCATAAACAGCGGGAACACTTTATGAACACTTTTGTTCATAAACAATTTTGAATCATAGGGATGTAGCCATGCCCTCTGATTTGTGTTACTTCCTACACAACAGAATGATCTAAAATTCAGCAGAAGGAGTTCTGTGCCTGTGGATTAAGCTGACAAGAACCAAGAAAAAGTACTGGATACATTTATTCTCTCTATGTGGTAGGGATGGGGAAAGAAAAGGCAGATTTTCAGAAGTTCCTTACAATAATAATGAATTAAAAGGAGCATGGCCTTCTCTTAGTTATTGCTGTTAGTAGTAGTAGTAGCAGTAGGACTACCAGCTTTTTTTTTATATGTGGGTCTTTTCCAACCAAAACGATTCTGTGATTCTGTAATCATTCGGCAAAATTAGAATTAGTGTTATAAACCTGTCTTGTGCTTTCTTCCTCCAAATGCTGTCTCTTTACACACCATTTAAAAGAAACTATAAGGGATTCTTTAAATAGTGATAGGAAATAAAAGACGTCTTTCTCTGGATTGCACTATTGCCCATTTCTATTCTTACGGCACTGAAAAACAGATGCATACCAACAGTGAAATAGAATACATGTTTGTATACTTTCGCACATTTTTGATTTTCTACTTGAACACCACTAAATGTCAGACTGAGCTTTAGGAAATGCTCCTGTTTCTTTGGTGTGCAAAACGCAGCCCGCTGGTGCACAGAACTACTGGGTCCTTTCCCCACATTTCGAGAGCTGCCTCCTCCTAAAAAGGGAACCAGCTCTGAACTTTGCCCTGTTCATCAGTCATAACAGTTAAAACAGCAATGGCACAACCGAGCTTATGGGTTCTGCTTCATATTTTGAGTGTGTTCCTAGGTATTTAATGTTATCAAATAGAGGATGCAGAGGCATGAAATGACATCCTCTTTCAGAAGAGTAAGGATGGGAATAGCTACGATGGTGAAACTCAGCCCCTGTTAAGTCAGCAGGAAACTTCAACTACCAAAACCAGACTTCAAGCCAGAATATTAGCCAATGCTCTGTTCACTGTTGTATGATTAGCAAAAACCAGATGGGCAAGCAATACATACTTTAGGATGTTTCTCCCTTTTTTTTTTTTCTTTCTTTCCCCAATTATTATGTTCCTTTTCTGTTGTTAAATTCCTTTTGTTTTCAAAGAATTTCATTTTATGTCCACTGAAGCAAAACAGAAAAGTAGTGAGAAAATGATGGGGCAACTAGGCAGGTAAAATCCTCGTAAATCCTACTCTGAACTGCTTAATATTCTGAATCCCTACTTCAGGGAGATGAAAACCCTGTTGGCATAGTCTGAGTTTCAGTGATGTCTGAGCAGGAAGAGTTTACTGTAGATTTGGAAGCTTGACTTGTTAAAAAAAAAAGGAAAAAAAGAGCAAGAAATTAAGATTCCTCTGTTATGCTGGGGTTTTCTACAACACAAGCCTCACTGATAAACAGAAATATAAACAAACAGAAATTAGAAGCATTAGAAGTGGTCACAAACTGCTGAAGGTCTCTATTTAATTAGCATTCAAACTACTAGCAAACCATCTAGCTCATTTTAATTCATTATGAAACATTACTGGAGAAACAGAAAAATAACATAATTCCTAATGATTAAGACTGCCATTATGTATATTTGTATAGGCATCAGATTCTTTTCAAGTTGTTGGGACCAAGCCAGGATTTCAATTTTTGCCTGAAGCAGGCAAGAGACTCTGCTGAAATGAAACTTTAACATCCCTCTTGCAAACAAAAGTATGCCTTAAGCGTGTATGCTCAGTTCAATTGCTTGAATATACACATATAGGCAGAGTCTTCTCTGCATCATCTAGTGGAACAGAAGTGCTGTTATACGTTTGCTACATATTCTTTAACATACTTCAAGCATATTATGCATTACTCCAGTTGTAGCACTACATTAAGCTGCAGTATCCTTTTTTTTTTTTTTTTTTTGCAAAAAAATATTTAATTAGAACATACTTAAAG